>OY992887.1:28351921-28386921 GCA_963921405.1 Cepaea hortensis | reverse complement strand
GCTGTTGTGCTTCGTTTGTGGGCAAAAGGACTGCCTGCAAAGGACATTCATAAGGAAATGCTTTCTCTTAATGCTGACAAATGTTTGCCTTGTAAAGAGGTGATTCATGATGCAATTTGAAGAAAACGTCCAGGACTGCTGACTAGTGGAGTGTTGCTTCTTGATGACAATGCCAGACCACATACGGCTCGATTAACTCAGGATAAAATTAACCAACTAAGGTGAGAAGTTCCGGAACATCCACCTTACAGGCCCAACTTAGCCCCTAGCGATTTCAACCTTTTTGGTCCACTGAAAACTCACCTTGGCGGGAGACATTTCGCGAATGACGCCGAAGTTGAATGTGAAGTGAAAACGTGGTATAGAAAACAGAGCACGCAGTTCTATGCAGCCGGTTTGGGAGGACTGATAAAACGATGGGATAAGTGCATCAATGTTGGTGGAAATTATGTTGAGAAATAAAGGGATAATGTATGTATAAAAATAAACTGGTTTCAAATTGTTTTCATAGTTAGTTATTTTTCTACAGCCATTTGTGACTTACTTATTGATTTCCTCTCGCACTTATATGTTACATAAGCATTCGTAGAGCATCGTGGACCAAAAAGAAACAAAATACTGACACGATCTGGAAATGGAATAAAGCTGGCTCATCACCAGCATGATGTGTCTGTAACTGAAATAACTGGTCATATGAAACTTCGGTGGTTTGGAGAGATCAGCATTAGAAGGCATGATTCCTTTAAGAAGAAGAGACAATGGTCGGCCAGCACGAAGATGCAAGACATTAGGCATGACATGCATTTGGCAGAAAAACTTGAACAGGATCGAGCTTCTTTTGAGCAAGTCAAGATGACAGGTAGATTCTGCGAAAGATCTGCAAACGACCCAAAAGAAAAAAAAAAAAAAGCGAGAGAAGTGTATGGCAGCTTTACAAAATATAATTATGGAAAACAGAAGATGTTGCGGCGATAAGCGTTCATCAGCAAGCAACCACAAGAAAACACAACAACATACAAACATCGGAGATGACATTACAATACATCCATTAATAAATAATACACAAAATGAAATAACATATGTGGTATTTGTGTCATATGTTCCAAATAGGAAATTTTCCCGTCTTTTTAACTTATACACAGAAACATGGTTTGAGAAAGTTGCAGAAATGCTTGAGTAAACATCAACAAAAGAATAATCAACAACCTTAGATATGCAGATGACACGGTGTTATTGGCAGAAAGTAAACATCTTTCACGCCTTGTGAAACGGGAAAATAGGCAAGTGCGGAAAGTTAATTTAGCATTAATTAAATAATTAATGCAAAAACAAGGAATCTAAAACCATAATAATTAACAATGGAAAAGAGAGATAGTTAGTTATATAGTTAGTTAGTCGAGGTTCCAACTTTACAGCAACGGGTCGTCCCCATTATGCCCCTTTCCCGTGCCAGAAAATATCACACAAAATGCTCCCCACTGTCCAATGTGAAATGTGGAATAGACGGGAGTCTCGGCAATCCAACAGCCCTCACAGGTACACTGTGCATGCTTGCTTGCTTGCTTGCTTGTGTTCGTTGGCTTGAGCTCCAACGCAAAGTCCTGTATGTCGGATGAAGGCATCCTGATGTCCAACATCAGTGTGATGTCATACAGGACCTGAGTTTTGCGTGAGTATCCGTTGTCCCATGTCTGGCTTATTGGGGTGCAGACTGGTGGTTCCTCGCCGTACAGGCAGACACTCTCCGACTTCGGAGGAATCGGTGATCCTACTGACTTTAGCCAGGACCCCGAAGGGACCTGTTGCCCAGGACGCTCGACGAGGACGCGTCAATAGGTCTAGGCCAGTATATAACCCGGCCCTGGTGCCTTGGGAACACCTCTGCGTCCCTACACTGTGCATAATGCCGCCTTCAGAATGTCAACACAAAATTCATCCACGAATACCACAGTTCATTATCGATGGACTCGGCAGTCACCAGAAAGACCTCATTGACCCGGGTTTTCTCACATGGCTCGGTCTCTTACCGCAGGGCTACCCGCCGAAAGTGTCGCACAAAGCACGAACTCCGCAGCTTCAGTGCCGACTCCCAGGAGTCTCCTACAAAATGCACTCGTGAACCGAAAGGGCAAAACAGTCAATTCAGCAACCGCCGGTAGCCATTGTTCCGAACATGCAGTTCACTGCACAGGACATATGTAAAAGCATTCCACGCGAATTTCACAGCTCACGGTGTCGCCCACGTACTCACTCAGTAGCAGAGCGACAGAACCATGTACTATCAGTCCAACTTGAGGAAAATGCGATTGGAAACCGTAGCCACAAGCATAAACACGCCACAGGCCTTAACGGCTCAACGCCTAACCGCCATGCTGGCGACCGGAAGTCGAATGGAAAAGAGATGATAATATTGAATATCGAAGTAAATGGAAAGGTATTATAATGTGAGACACGTTTCTCCCTTATAGGATATGTAATAGTAGATGATGGCAGAAATGAAAAAGAAACTAAACAGAGAACCGAAGGGTTTTAAAGTTAATTCCACAACATGAAAAAAATATGAACACCCAGCGATATGAACAATATTATATTATAAAGAGATTATTCAACTGTCACATACATTCGACACTTCCTGTGGCGCAGGAGCGTGAACAATGAACAGGTAATCAGAACTTGGAACTGAGAACACAGAAATGTAGATATACAGAAGAATTGATCGCATTTGCCAGTGAGTAGAAAATAAATCTATGGGATTCAGCGAAACTCATCATCATCATCATCATCATCAACATCATCATCATCATCATCATCATCATCATCATCATCATCATCATCATCATCATCATCATCATCATCATCATCATCATCATCATCATCATCATCATCATCATCATCATCATCATCATCATCATCATCATCATCATCATCATCATATCCCATGCCCATAAGCGTGGGTGGTCATGTTTCTCCATCTCACCATCAAAGGGAAACTAGAGAATTGTATACATAGAAAGAAAGTCTTTAAACAGAATATACATGGCAAACGAAATAGCGAGAGACCTAAAACACAAGGAGAGTAGGATTGGAGGCAGGGATGTAGAATATGGGGCGTAGATAGTCGGAGCTGAACCAGATAGCAAAAGATAGGAGGGCTTGGGCTGAGTTAGTTGAGAATATGCTCAATTGGGGGATAAAGGGCAGCAGCAGAAGATGAACGGGAGCTAGACCGACAGGAGGTCTGTTTTTAAAACAGTAAGGGAGATACGTCATATAACATGACATTACTAACTATTAAAAAAATTGTACTGTAGACAAGTCAAAGGCAGACGAACAAGAGATGGGCAATGATACAAGTAGTCACGAGGTAGGCAACGATACAAGTAAATAAGAGATTGGCAACGGTACAAGTAGTCAAGAGATGGGCGACAATACAAGTGATCAAGAGATGGGCGACGATACAAGTAGTCACGAGGTAGGCAACGATACACGTAGATAAGAGATGGGCAACGATACAAGTAGACAAGAGATGGGCGACGATACAAGTAGACAAGAGATGGGCGACGATACAAGTAGTCACGAGGTAGGCAACGATACAAGTAGACAAGAGATGGGCAACGATACAAGTAGACAAGAGATGGGCAACGATACAAGTAGACAAGAGATGGGCAACGATACAAGTAGACAAGAGATGGGCAACGATACAAGTAGACAAGAGATGGGCGACGATACAAGTTGACAAGAGATGGGCAACGATACAAGTAGACAAGAGATGGACAACGATACAAGTAGTTACGAGGTAGGCGACGATACAAGTAGTCACGAGGTAGGCAACGATACACGTAGATAAGAGATGGGCAACGATACAAGTAGACAAGAGATGGGCGTGGATACTAATAGACAAGAGATGGGCAACGATACTAGTAGACAAGAGATGGGCGACGATACAAGTAGTCAAGAGATGGGCGACGATACAATTAGTCACGAGGTAGGCGACGATACAAGTAGACAAGAGATGGGCGACGATACAAGTAGACAAGAGATGGGCGTGGATACTAATAGACAAGAGATGGGCAACGATACTAGTAGACAAGAGATGGGCGACGATACAAGTAGTCAAGAGATGGGCGACGATACAATTAGTCACGAGGTAGGCGACGATACAAGTAGACAAGAGATGGGCGACGATACAAGTAGACAAGAGATGGGCGAACGATACAAGTAGTCAAGAGATAGACGACGATACAAGTAGACAAAAGGTGGATACGATACAAATAGATAAGAGTTGGGGGACGATACAAGTAGTCAAGAGATGGGCGACGATACAAGTAGTCAAGAAATGGCGACGATACAAGCAGTCAAAAAATAGGCAATAATACAAGTAGTAAAGAGATGGACAACGAAACCTGCATGTTCGGAGCGATGGCAGATGGCTATGTCCCAGAGTTGACCGGTTTTTACCTTATGCAGAAATGCGTGGCTGCTGGGCTTCTGGTTGACTGCCACTGCCATTGACGATGAACTGTATTTCGTGGACTGTGTGGGTGAACATCTAGGAAACATCCAGATGGGAAAATGACTGCCGATTCCATCAGAAATGAACTGGGTGCTTTGTGGGGGACTATTGTGTTGACATTCTGGTGGCGGCATTATGCACAGTGTATCTGTGCGGGCTGTTTTTTGTCGAGACTCCTGTCTTTTCCACTTTTCACATTGGGCAGTGGGGAGCGTTTTGTGTGATATTCACTGGCACAGGAATGGAGCATAATGGGGACGACCCGTTGCTGTGAAGTTGGAACTGCGACTCACTAACTAACTAACTAACTAACCTGTAGACAAAAGATGGGTGAACAGCTGTCTTTCAGAATGTTGAACCACAGCCAAATGCTAACATGTTGGACATCCATTGCAGCCAACAGTCATTAAGGAGACGTCGCTTGATTGATTGAATGAAACCTCTTGCAAGTATTAATCAGATTTAAACTACCAGTAAAATAATCAACTTTAAATCTTTAACAACAGTAATCAACCTTAAACCACTTGTAAAAATAATCATCCTGTCCCATTGAGACACCCAGCGTTTGCTTAACGACCCGAATAAGACAAGAACATCAATATCTGAAGTTTCTTGTTCCCAGTGTCCACATTCATTTCACTCACTTGAAACTACTTGAAACGCCACATCTTGTCGATTATTGTAGATTTGACAGCTCTGTCGAATAAGTTATATTAATTTAGTAAATAGTCGGGTGAAACACGATATTGTCTATAACCGATTGCCTATTGCATAAGGGAACACAAATCAATGCTACAAGCGGCTGCTACTAGTGGAATACGGGATTTAGTTTGACTAGGAAGATACGTTGTCATTGATTAGCAACTAATGGATGAACAGGACAATTTCTATTCAAACATATTCTGCATTGACTATATAATCACATTACGCTTAATAATAGAGCAAAACATTCGCCACTTTGAATTGTATATGTAGGATATAAAAAGGCCATCGGCAGCATTGATAGGGAATCCTGTGGAGGTTGATGTGTGTGACATATTTCCAGTCACTTCACATCTTCCAAAACTCACCACTCTAACCAGAAAGGAACACCATAATCAATCCGATTTCATTAGCCGATTCAATACTACGAGCAACTAAGTGGGCGATTCAAATCGATGAAAAGCGATTGGCTAAGGCCAGGCCTGAGATGCCCGCCAGACCCCCCCCCTCTCCCCCTCCCCCTAAGCATAATTGGCAGTGAAATGAAATCAGTCTTCGCCAAACTATCAAGACGACCACCAGTTCTTTTGGTTAGGAGCCGATAGAGGCCGGTGTTCTGGATCCCCTCAGGACAGCTTGACCATAAATGTGTATTAAAATGATCCATTAGGTTAAGGTAATACGATGTTTATGTATAATAATGTCGGTGTGATGTTCGAGATGCTTAAAAATTATCATAATCAATGCTCTTGTTCCAGAAGGAAAGGAGGCTAGTGCCATGTTTTTTCTATTCGCTGCACCTGCCATGTCAGAGCCTTTTGGCTAGACTTTCTGTCGCAATATGCTAATAAATACTATTTCCCCCAAACCGCATATGTATATAATTACTTTTCTCTATGCAATGACAAGGCAATCTTCAAATGCATCTTCTAGGCATTGGTGCTTCTACAGAGAAAATGTCTCAAAGAGTCTACCTCTTAAAAACCCTTTAACCAGACTTACACATTTAGAAATGTATATATTATGGGATTCTTCTGATCACAATGTTTCCTGAATATATTGTGTGAATTCGCCATGTTCTTGTCATGAGAATAAATGCTCATAAATAAGAAATTAGAGTTGCACCATGTACCCAAATGTTTGCCAGACGAGGGGGCTGCGTGGTCTCGAGCTATGGTGTCCGCCTCGAGTGCTGGAGGTCCCGGGTTCAAGCCCCTGTGATGACCGGGATTTTTTCTCGTGGACTTCTAGTAATAAAATTTCCCCTGGTCTCTGGATAGTGAGATCTGACGCCCGTGTGTATTGTTGCGCACGTAAAAAATCCCTTGGAAGTTGGAAATCGAAAAAGAGTAGCCTAACGGCGCTGCCCGGGCAAAATTTCGAGTTAAAAATCTACCCAAGTATTTCAGGATCCTCGCCGGTGCTACGGAGTTCGTGCACTGAGCTAAGTTTCTCTAGACTCAGGTTTGAGTTAGGAGGAGAACGAAGAACTTATGGGTTGCACTCGTGTGCCGTGATGTTAATCCATCGACTAAACTAAACTAAACTAAACTTGCCCGACGTTGCACGCACCAACAGCCTCATACTCTTGTGATGATGACTTGGTGACTATTACTTTCAGGGGCCTGCAAATTACGTTCTGAAAAATGACTATAAGCAGCTCATTTTTGGCCTTGTGCACGTAAATGACTTCCAACCTTGGGTGGGTTTGAAAACGTCGTCCTTACAACTCCTGCTCGAAGGAGACGGCTGGGAGGAACCATATACTTTCCCAGTTCGAATCAGTGCTTATACTGAATGCATAACTCTCACAAAGACTCTCGCATAAATTCAGGAAGTAAATATGTTCTCATTTGTGATTGTTGTACAGTTGATGATGGTTAATGAGGATTTCTTTTGTTGTGGGAGGAAATGTTATCAATTTTTCCCTCTGATATAAAAAGGCAAATGCATTAATGATGATGATGATGATGATGGGAGGCATTTGAGAACTAAACCTAACCCACAGGAAGGAAGGACAATCTTACCTTACATGCACATGATGATGATGCGGTATTATAATGTTGACCTTAACTCAACGTGCATCCATCTCAAGAAACCCTGTCTTATTAAGCATCATTCTCAACCTACTTCTGACTTACTAGGCTGTGTCACTATAAGCAACTGGCATCACATGCATCTATCACAGCATGCATCTATCTCAATCCACCTTCATAACAACACGCCTTTATCACAGCCTACCTTCATCCCAACATGTCTGTTACATTAATGATGACTTTGAATCAACTTACCTTGATACAACCTGATAACCTGGTCACAACCAGACGCTTTGGTCTAAAGCGAACGAAACAAGTAGTAGTAGTAGTCGTAGTAGTACCTTATCTTATTTACTGTCATGGTTGTATCCGGAGTTGATCACATCATGATCTTAGAGCATCAAATGATGGACTGAATGCCATCTATAGGGTAGTGATCTCACCACTGAGTGTACCCACTCTCCTTCCCCTCTTATTTTCTTCTTTCTCCTTCACGTGTTTTATGTTGTAATGACATATGCATTTTATCAAATGTTTATGTAGTTTGCATTTTGTTTTACCTGTCAGATAGGTGGTTTTATCAGAAGCCTACTCTTCTGATGATGCAGACTTGGTTGCTGAGGGCAAGATAGGTAGCATGATCATGTCCATCTCCTACCAGCCCAAATATTATTTCAGCACTTGTCCTTGCATCCTTCACCACCCCTATCTTTAAAGTATCTAACCCATGAAAACCCCAGGGTGTTGGACTTGACTGAAGAACAAAATCACACGTCACTCACATTGGAGAAGACCCCCCCCCCCCCCCCCGATAGAGACGTGGCCCCACGGAAGAGACTTCCATCCACGAGCTTCACACATGAAATCATCCCACCCAGAAAGTAGATGAATAGCAGTACCTCCATGCCTGGTACCACTGAAATAAGAGATATCAATATCCTTTTTGGTTAATGTAGTGTCGACATCTACTATATTGATATATATTATTGTTGTATCTTTGATGATTCATGTGTCACCAACATGTGTTCACAACCGATGTTACTCCATGTGAGCATAATAGTTTTCTCAGAATTGATTGCAGATTACATTTCATGTTGCAATTCAGTTGTTTGAGTGATTCTTGAAGAATGTTTGTTGACACAGTGATTGTTATGTACTGACAGTATATGTCCTGTTCATACAGTGATTATTCTGTGATGACACTATATGTTCTGTTCACACAGTCATTGGTCTGTGAATGACAGTATATGGTTTGTTTATATAGAGCTTGTTCTGTCAAGACATTATATGTTTGGTGCACCAATCATATGTTTAAGTGGGACGCAGAGGTGTTTCCAAGGCACCAGGGCCGGGTTATATACTGGCCAAGACCTATTGACGCGTCCTCGTCGAGCGTCCTGGGCAACAGGTCCCTTCGGGGTCCTGGCTAAAGTCAGTAGGATCGCCGATTCCTCCGAAGTCGGAGAGTGTCTGCCTGTACGGCGAGGAACCACCAGTCTGCACACCAATAAGCCAGACATGGGACAACGGATACTCACGCAAAACTCAGGTCCTGTATGACATCACACTGATGTTGGACAACAGGATGTCTTCATCCGACATACAGGACTTCACGTTGGAGCTCAAGCCAACGAACACAAGCAAGCAAGCAAGCATATGTTTAAGTATCACATACAAATTTACTATTAGAGACCTCATGAGGGCGGGCAACTGTACACTAGTCCCCTTTTCTCAGTCATAGAGTAGGGCTTCATCTTTAAGGATAGTGGCTATAGTCCGTGGTCTCCAAACCTTCGAAAGGAGCCTTCAGTTAACAAATTTTTTCGTGTTAGATAAGGCATTACCCTTAGTTATCTTCTGGTGGGGGTAACGAGCCAAATACCAGGCTTTCTAAAGACAATGAATGAATCACCCAAAAAACGAGAAATAGATTGTGAGCTTTACTAAAACACGACTACAAGAGACAAACTGGACGTTGCGGCCAAAGCTTTCATCAGCACAGGATAAACAAACACAAACCGACACAAACCTACATGAAACACACTACATGACAATATTAAACGAATTAAAGGTACTTATCTGAGTGCGTATCTTTGCTAGGAAAGACCGACACGCGTAGGGCTGTCAGTGGATTAATAGGATTTAATATATATAATAGGATTAATAGGCTTCCTAAAGAGGACGACAGAGGATAGGAGCCCATCCCATCTGGGATACCCTTATAAACATTTTATCATACTTATTATAGGGCCGGTCTCTGTGGCTGAAGGGCTTGCGAACGCGGTTTGTGAGCCCGTATACCCGGGTTCGAAACACGGCGGTGCTCGTATTTTCGAAAAAGGTATAGAGACCGGTCGTTCAGAAAGCAATGGCAAACTACTGAACGTAACACTTGCCTAGTACATCAACAGCAGCTGAAAATGCTGGTGTTGACTGCAACGTCCCGTAAGGGATACGGAACAAAATTTTATTTTTATACACCTCACAATGTGGTACTAGGGGATCCTACAGAAAATTATTAACTTATAGTATGTTCCGATTTGAATGCCTTCATTCACGATCAATTATTTTGAAAACTGTCTGTTGCATCGTTATGAAATTTTTCCTGCCGTCTTATATTTACCCCCACCCAAGGAATATGTCTTTGATAGGTCCAAAAACAATTAAATCATCAAAAGCGGCGACATTCCTTTGATGTTTTGCTGAACAACTAGTGAGTTCTCGCTAACAAAGTTAAGTTTACAGTAATTGGAAACCTGCCAATTCAGATGATACACACAGGCGTATCCGGATTCGTATGGGAGTGGGTGCAATGAAAGAAGTAGCTTAAATTCGACAGGGTCGGCTGCAATGCACCGGGTTTTTATCCCACATGGCTCAGTTTCTTCCGCAGCGCACGAACTCCGTAGCTCCAGCGACGGCCCTCGGGAGTCTCCGAAAAAATGCACTCGTGAAATGAAGGACGCGGCCCGGAATCGAACATACAACCTTCGGAGCCCGAGTCAGACGGCTTGACCACTTCACCACGGAGAATCGCGAGAGGGGTGCAATGTGTAATATTAGTAAAGACAGAGAATTTACAGAGGCACGGGGTAAATAATTTGTAAATTAACAGGAAAGTAGAAGCACTATATTTCTTACCTTATTTTTCATTTCCTTCTTGTTTCTTCAGCTGATGCTGATGCTGTAATGTTTAGGGCCTGCAATTCGTCTGAATAGTTGGAGCAAAATATCCCAGTAAGTGTGTACGTAGATTAAGGTCTGCGATCTGCTCAAACCTTAATCTGTGTCGGACGATTCCAGTAGGTTGATGATTGCTCTCGGTTGCATAAAATTCAATCCATCCTTTCTCCAATAATCCTCTACCTCTTTCAGCACATGGTCCTCACATTTTTTTCCAGTAACTTTTATCAATATTTAATAGCGCGGACAGACAGACAGACAGACAGACAGACAGACAGACAGACAGAAAGGTAGGTAGGTAGGTAGGCAGAAAGGTAGGTGGGTGGGTCGGTGGGTCGGTCGGTCGGTAGGTCGTTCGGTAGGTCGGTGGGTCGGGGGGTGCGTGGGTGGGTCGGACGGTTGGCCGGCCGGCCGGTCGGTCGGCCGGCAGGCAGGCAGGAGGTAGGTAGGTAGGTAGGTAGTTAGGTAGATAGGCAGATAGATAGATAGATAGATAAAATCAAATCAAATCAAATCAAATTAACTTTATTTTCAAAGGGTAACAAATTGGGCACGCAGGCCCGTCTTACATTCGGCCCTTCCAATCACTCATCTTTCGTTCATCAAGAGCATTATACATTTACATAGGAAGAAAGATAAACATTGTGAAATGAATGTTGTAAACATAATCAAGACAAATTACCATGTTATGAGGTCCATCTCCCATCTGCCCATACATCACCCCAGCCACACACAAACACCCAGGGACACATACATACCCCACCAAGCAACCCATCCCCCTCCCGCACATCCCCCACCCACATACACTGCCTTCACCTGTTCCCCCAACCAAAACACATTCGCCACCTACAAAATCCCCCACCAACCCACACATCCCACGCCCATCCACACACACATCATAACCCACACATCCTCTCCCCCACCCACACCTCCAACCACCCACCCCCAGCCATATCTCTATCGACCACATATTCCCCACCCACGCACACACATCCCCAACCAACCCACACATCGCACATCCACTCACACATCCCCAAACCATACACACACATTCCCACCAACTGACATCTCCCTACCCCGACACACACACACACACACACACACATCTCCCTAACCACCTATACATCCCCAATTCACACACACCCCACCCCCACACGTACATCCTCCACCCACCCACACATGCCCTAACCCAATCCCCCACCACACACACACCCCCACCCGCACATCACATACATCCTCTACCATGCAATATTCCCAACCCACACACCGCACACATATCCCTCACCAACACATCCCACACCCACATACCACCATGCATCCCCACCTACACACCACACACATATCCCCCACCCACATACCACACAATATTCCCACCCACACCCACACAGATACCCTGACCTATCCACCCCACATACCCCCCTACACACGCATACCCCACCCACACAATACCCCCAACCAACACAACAAGCACCTCTCCCCACCCACACATGCATTTCCCACCCATCCACCAACACACACTCACTCACGCACACATCTTCCACTACGCACCCACACACCCCCACCCACCCAGAACCAAACATTTCTCGATCACAATACCCCTACCCACACACATCCTCCATCCACTCACACATTCCACCCCGACACATACACATCCCTCACCCACCTACACATCCCTAAGCCACTCACACACACCCACCCACGCACACATCTCCCACTCACACACCCCACCACTTACACATACTTCTCCCAACCACCACACACCCCGTACTCACCCACACATATCCCCCACCCATACACACATTCCCCGCACCCATCACACACATCCCCCACACCACACACTATCCCCCACCAACCCACACATCCTCACCCATACCACCACAAACATACATCCCATCGACACACCATGCACACATCCCCAACCAACACACCGCACACATATCCCAAACCCACACACCATACACTTCTCCCCACCCGCCATTACATCCCCAATCCACCCACACAATCCCCTACCCACACAACCCCGCCACCCACACATACTTCACCAAACCATCCACACATATCCACCCACCAAAACATATCCCCAAACCATACACACAACCCTCGCACCCATCCCATACACATATCCTCCACCCATACACACATCCCCCACACCCTTTCCCACACCCCTATTTTCACCCCCACATCCCACCAACACTCACAAATATCACTACCCACCAACACCCACACACCCAAACCCATCCAAACGCATACCCCACCCAAATTCCCCCACCCACACATCCCCACCCACACTCCCCAGACTCACACACATCCTCCACACACACTCACACATACTCACATCTAGACACATACAAAATGCCTCACGTGAGCATTGAAACTAGTCAGAACAAACTCCCACACTTTACTCACACACATACACGGACAATTGTCGTGAGCAGTCTCATAAAAATGTTAAACATGGAGAAAAATGTGTACATAATCAGTGTGTGAAGTAAAAATAGAGATGCACACACACACACACACACACACACACACACACACACAAACACACACACACACACACACACATTCACTCTCAGACTCACTCATTCTGTATTTCACTCAAACTACAGTAATGTACATGAGTTTACATTATACATGATAAAATCAAATGATATTTAACTGATAATATGGCAGATGAGAATACACAAACATATGGATTCGCGTGTTACATAAAATGCGTATTACATGACATGCATCTGTTCAGCTCCCCCCCCCTCTCTCTCTCTCTCTCTCTCTCTCTCTCTCTCTCTCTCTCTCTCTCTCTCTCTCTCTCTGTCTGTGTATTCTTTCATATATACACACTCACACGCATGCGCGCGCTCCCACACACACACTAACACATTAACTCCCCCTCTCTCTCTCTGTCTCTCTCGTTCTCTCTCTCTCTCTCTCTCTCTCTCTCTCTCAGACTCACTATTTCCCCCATTCATTCACTCTGTCCATCTTCATTCACTTTATCTCTAACTCTCTTACTTTCTCTCTCACACTCATACACAGACAGACACACACCCTCACGCTATCACTTAATGTTTCACTTACCCTAGCGCACTCACTCTTTTACTCTCTCTCTCTCTCTCACTCACACACACACAGTCTAACACTCATTCACTAACTCACACACACTAACTCTCTCACTCATTCACTCCTCACTCATTCACTCACTTACTCTCTCACTTTCTCACACACAATCGTTCACACACACACACTCACTCTCTCAATCACACTCTCTCACACATACACATACGCATGAATGCACTCACGCACACACTCCCTCACTCACTCTCACACATACACATACGAATGCATGCACTGACACATTCCCTCACCATTTCTCGCTCAGTCACTCTCTACACCCACACGCATGCACGTGCGCACACACACATTCACTCTCTCACTCTCTCTGACACCCACTCTCTCTCTCTCTCTCTCTCTCTCTCTCTCTCTCTCCCACATATATATAGAGAACAGTTATAGTTAAACAATTATAATGAACAATTATAATGAACAATTATACCAGTAAATGAATTATGGTGGCATATAGTCGGTATGGATTAAGTATTGAAAGAGTTTTCGGTTAAATGTGTAGGGACTCATTGGAGTTTTCAGATCTGGAGGAAGATCATTCCATAAGTGAGTACCAGAATAGGCGAAACATGTTTTGTATAGGGCCAATCTAGGCTTTGAGACATGTAACAAATTTAGGCGCTTGCTGTTCATTGCATTAGATTGAATCAGTGGCAGAAGATACTCTGGGGTATTTTTAGATATAATTTTATTCACTAATTTGGCTAATTTTCGATAGATAGATAGATAGATAGATAGTTAGATGGATGGATGGATGGATGGATGGATGGATGTATGGATGGATGGATAGATAGATAGATAGATAGATAGATAGATAGATAGATAGATAGATAGATAGATAGATAGATAGATAGATAGATAGATAGATAGATAGATAGATAGATAGATAGATAGATAGATAGATAGATAGATAGATAGATAGATAGATAGATAGATAGATAAATAGATAAATAGATTTGCAGACATTAGTTGCTGTAGTAGTAGCAGTTGTAAAAATAAAAAGTGAAGTACCCTGCTTTTCCATTTCTTTAGGTACTAAGTATAATAGTATATGGTGAAAGAAAACGCCACATCTTTGTAAAACAATTACCACTCAATGGGTGAGGTGGTCAGTGGCGCACACTTAGCCTTTTACTTTCCAGAACATGTCATGGTGCTTAGTTTCGGCTGAGTCAATCCGGGAGCAATAGTGGGGACTCAATTACATGATCTACGGGCTAACCATTCGATATCTTTCGCGCTCTGGACGGCCTGTGCACTTGGTAAGCGAAATTTAAGGGGAAACAATACCTCTTTTCCACTTGAACATAATATTTAGTTTATTGTTTGCAAGGGACATAACTCGCCAACGTTTTTTTTCCCTCCTCCTTTATATTGTTAAATGTTTAATATAATGACAGCACCTATTCACAGTTAACAGAATAATTTGACATCCTAAAGTTTGAAATACTTTTACTGCTAAATGTGAATAAAATGTACTTGTGAATGCAATATATACAATATTTCAACACTGCAAGCTCCGTGCACGATGTTAACGACTATGCCCCAATTGGATGCTATGACATTTTACTCTGGTTTCTCTTCACACCGTGTAAATATTTTCATTTCCTCTCTATGCGTTAGTGTTTACATTTGCTGATACCCACGCCTGGTCTGGTCGGGGGCCGGGTGATCTCAAAAAAAAAAAAAAAACCTCACATAAGCATCACTTTAAATGTGGGCCCGGTGGACCACTGTGGGCAATAGCTCACAGTGGGACTAAGGGTCCACGCCAAAAACAGGGGAGGCGGGGAACCAGCTAGTCTGGGATGACCGCCAACCCCCCCCCCCCCCCACCCCCCCCCCCCAAAAAAAAAAAATTCCTCTCTATGACTGTTTCTCGGGTTTTGAATTGCCTAACAGCGTTTAAAAAAAAACAAAACAACTAAAGGACTCACGTTTCCAGTGAGTGAGTTGTGTTTCTTACTGATGCAATGTCAAGTCTGTCAAATATTATTTTACAACTTCATCCCCCATGTCCCCCCCCCCCCATTGTTTAAGGTTTGTTGCTTTTGCTACTACCCCCACTAGTTTGTTTCAAACATTTGCCCTGCCTGTACCATCATTAGAGTGGTCATGGGGACATTGGTGATTGAAGCCAATCGGTGGGAGAGTAGAGAGGGAACCACATGTAAAGACTTTCCCCTATCCTTGCAGTCAATACTTACCCCTTTATCCTTAGTATCACTGATTTTACAAGTATTATTGATATCATCACTATTATTTTACAACTTCATCTCCCCTGCACCCCCTGTTGCTTATGTTTTGTTACCCTTGCTGCTACCCCAACTGGTTGGTTCAAACACTTGTCCTGCCTGTACCATCATTAAGAGTTGGCATGAGGGTTTTGGTGGGGTGAAACCAGTTGAGGAGAGTATAGTGAGGGGGGGGGGGGGAAACATGCAAGATTCCCCCTTTTCTTTGTATTCAGTATCTATCTTATTATCCTTAGTATCATTAATGTTATAAGTATTAGTGATAACATCATTATTATTATACAACTTCATCTCCCCTAGTTGCCCATTTTGCTCATGGTTTGTTGCCTTTGCTACCACCCCCTCTGGTCAGTTCAAACACTTGTCCTGCCTGTACCATCATTAAGGGTGGTCGGAGGGGCATTGGAGTGAAAGCGATTAGTGGGAGTGCGGCAAGGTAAACAAAAATGTAAAGATTTCCCTTTCTCCTTGTCACCCCTTTTGAATCATGTGAGGGAGTGTTGAAGGAATAAATACAAAATCACATATGGTTACCAAATTAATAATACTGAAATAAATTTGTGCAAATAAAAATGATTGAGGAAATGAGGGGGGGGGTGGAACCCAACTCCCTGTACTACAACTATTATTAAAAACTATATTTGGCTTGTGTATGTACACTGCTATGCTATGTTAACACCATTCCAAAGAAAATCATCCTAGCAAATGGAAACCACAATTTGCAAAAAGTTTATCATTTTCATAACCATTATTACCATTGCTAGTTTTTTTTTAGATTGGCTATTATTACCCTCAGTATGTCTCTTCTTGTCATTATTATTATTGTCATCATTAGTAATAAACAAAATCCCTTTCCCATGTGCCCCCCATCCCCTTGCTCATGGTTTGTTGCTGCCTTTGCTGATACCCACACCGGTTTGGTTCAAATATCTATCCTGCCTTTACGATCATTGCCCAGATAGTGGTGATAAGGGCATTGATGGAGTGAAACAAATTGGTGAGAAGATGGTAAGGGAAACAAAAATGTAAAGATTGTTAAAATGTTGTGCAAATACTGATGCTTGTTTACTTTTTCCATCCATCCATCATGTGCCATGCCGGTAAGCGTGGGCGGTCATGTTCTGCCATCTCACTCGATCAACAGAGTCGTGGATCAGTTCCGTGTTTCTGTCTCGACCATGCCACAAGGCCAAGCCATCCAGATACATTTTACTTTTTACATAAAGTTAAAAAAAAAAAAAAAAAAAGAGGAAGGGAAAAAATGAATGAACCCTTACAAATAAAAAAAAAAAAAAAAAAAATTCCTCTCTTGGGGGAGAGCTTCCATTCCTCCCATGGATTATCGTGGAGTAACAGCGTTTAAAATAAAAAAAAAACCCTCAAGAACTCACGTTTCCAGTGAGTGAGTTGTATTTCTTACTGATGCAATGTCAGTTCTGCAAGTTTCACTTTTTCTAAAGTAAATGTCATGAAAGGTTGGTAAATGCTGGCAAAGAGAAATATGTCCAAATCTCTAGAAAGTATTAGTCAAACGGATATAATTATCGTCGGCTCAATAGCTACATGTTTTAAAAATATGACGCTGACTTCGGAGACAGCACAGAAGACCACACATTAATAACTTCAGCAGGGTCAGATATACTGAATAACAATAATAGCTTTGAATTGTCCAAAAAAAAAAAAAAAATATGTCAGTTCTGCAAGCTCAAAAGTTACAAGCTGCCAGAGCCTGGAAGTGATTTCGATAGTTTTTCACCACGTGTGGATTTGGATTTAATATTTTCTCTTTCACGGATTATTCAAACATATCAGTGATATTAATTTTGTGGAAGTGGTTTCGATAGATTTCACTACGTGTAGATCTGGATTAAAATCTCGCCTGTCACGGATTATTCAAACATATCAGTGATTTCAATTTTGTGGAAGTGTTTTCGATTGTTTTCACCACGTGTATCTGTATTTGTGCATCCGTATTGAAGATTTCCTCTGTCACGGATTATCGAAGATGGAAAACCAAATTGTTAAACGTGTCAAAGTCAACACAAGTGAAGGTTTCGAGGGAGGAGCGTTCCATCAAGCGAACACACTTGTGTTTTCTAAATCAGGACCTCATGTATTCCGGTTCAACTACTCGTTGATGGCGAGCGTCTTGAGGGGGCCTTGTGGGATCGGTAGGGAAGGGATAAAATCCATCTACCGTTTTGAAGACCCTAAAAGATGGTACGCTACGCTGACACCGGAAGCAAAGGCGGCTCACTATGAACGGCTTCACGGGACGAAGCATGAACTGCAGGATCCTAAAGTAACTATTGTAATTGAAAACATAGAGAAGGAAAAGACCAAGGCTATGATTCACTGGATGCCTACAACAGCACAGGTTGAGACAGTGAAGCAAATAGCCGCGGATATTTCGGGAGATATAAATGCGGAAGTGCATAAACTGAAAAAACAGCACGGACAAGTGGTTACTTCTGTGCAACCAGTAGGAACCTCTGCCACATTACGTGGACATGGAGTTGGATGGGGTAGAAGACAAGCTACACCGTCTCTTCATCTCAGTTCCGGGGCGCCGTACGGCGTGTACAGTCTGTGGGGAGGACTCCCACTGGAGTAATAATTGTCCGACCAAAGTACAAATCAAGAAGGGACCTAGACTGACACAAAAAGTCACTTCGAACTCCCAGACAGATCAACATAGTAAGGAGGATGAAGACGGTTTCCAGCTGGTCAGTCGGAAAAGGGGACGCCCAACCAAGAGCCTGTCTGACGGTGAGAGCTCGACACCTCCAGCCTGCCAAACACCTGTTACCACGCTGCCGCCCCTCAACAACCACGACTACCCTACACCGCCTGAAGCGCACAGGTCAAATAAAAAGAAATGCGTAAGTAATTATACTGAACAGATAACGACCAGCGCCATAACCGGAATAGACAGTGATAATATTAACACACCATCACGGCAAAGAAACCTCTCAGATTATTCACCACTCCTCGTTATTGACTTAGAGATTTCAAGCCCGGCGAAGAAATCTACCGACTATCTCCAGAAATGATAACATGAATACATACAGTTTGAAACAAGAAACATATTTATGCTCAACCGTTTCTTATTTTACAACAAAAATGGCAGCGGAAATTAAAATAATGAGTATTGATTATGTGGTTGTTTCGGGATTTGAAATTTAAATATTGAGCACACCCCACTACTGGCAACGCCGATCGCATTCTGGTATGAACCTAAGGCCTATCCACGTCAATATGGAAGCACTATACTCGAGTTTCGCCCTCGTTTGAGCTCGTCAGTAGTGCATATCCCTGACTGGATCCGGAAACAGTCCCGGATCACGCGCGTGAAGCGGGTGTGCAACCACGCGGCACACACTGGACACACCAAATTATCACAACAGAACATCACAACGCTACCCATCGTAGGCCTGTAATAATGAGTATTAACATTCGAGGTATAAGATCAAAAATTAATAATCTTATACCACTCATACACAAATATAAACCTGATTTTATACTCATTCAGGAAACTAACGTTAACACCGACGAACACGCATCATATATCACAACATGCTTAGGTCTAAGACACTCATGTTTTAGTCTTAGTACTCAACATATCGGATTGGGTACAGAAATAATACAGACATCGGACAGGTGGCAGATTATAGAGAAGGACAGGGACTGCCAAGGTAGGATAGCTATAGTACAGGTGAGAAATAACATACATAAATACACAGTTGTCAACATACACGCACCGCCTGACTACAGAAATCAGCCGCTCTTCTACCAAACACTGGAAAATTTATTATCACGCTCATATCGGGGTCACAACATCATTCTAGGGTCATTGTGGTCATCTGTCACTGACATAGGTTGTGCTCCTACTAAAATGCATCTGAACCTCGTTGGAATCAGTATGTAGTCAATTTTATTGCGAATATTATCTCCGGGGCTATTCCACGTATATTTGTCGAGAATGGTATTTGAACCAGGTGTTACCTATTCTCATTTCATGCCATTTCTACGCATACTATTAATCTGTCACCTGTCTAATTCTATCACCTAGGTCATAGCCATCAGTCACGCCACTCACCTTTTCGGTGCCTACTTTGGCATTGAAATCCCCGAGTATGACAGTCATTTTAAAAATATCCCACTGGTCCACGGCCATGTCTCATTCGTTATAAAATATATCTATATAATCTCCTGTACTATCTGCTGTTGGCGCATATACTTGTATTATATTAATATCCAAAGATTTGCCATGGATTTTCACTAATAACACTCTATCTGAGAATGTAAAAAATCCTTTAACAGTTAGTTTTACCAAATAAACCAAAAAAATAAATAAATAAATAAATCAGTTAGTCTTACGATAATATATAACTTAGCTGTTTAAACGTAACTGCCTGGTACAGTGTTATCTTGAACACCCTTGTTCCGTTTCTGATATTGTCTCTGAGCAAGACACAACTATACCCCGGTTATATCTGGCTATTCGCTATTCTCGCAATACTCGACCACTGTGGCGGCTAAAGATGATCATACAATAAATAATCTATCAGGAAGGGAGATACTCACGTTTGCAGTTTTCATAATTTATTTGCTGGTTGTTTCCCTTTACCTTCAGTGTGTGTGTGTGAGTGTGTGTGTGTGAGTGTGTGTGTGTGTGTGTGTGTGTGTGTGTATGTGTGTGTGTGTGTGTGTGTCTCTCTCTCTCTCTCTCTCTCTCTCTCTCTCTCTCTCTCCCTCTCTCACACACTTCTCATACACTCTCTCACATACATACACTTTCTCAAAAACTCTACATACTCTCTCTCTCTCTCTCTCTCTCTCTCTCTCTCTCTCTCTCTCTCTCTCTCTCTCTCTCTCTCTCCCTCTCTCACACACACACATTCTTTTCCTGCGTTGGAGTTGGTTGTTAATTGACTGGCTAAGGAACACACACGATGCTCTTCTTCTTCTTCTTCTTCTTCTTCTTCTTCTTCTTCTTCTTCTTCTTCTTCTTCTTCTTCTTCTTCTTCTTCTTCTTCTTCTTCTTCTTCTTCTTCTTCTTCTTCTTCTTCCTCCTTCTCCTCTTCTTCCGCCTCCGCCCTCCTCCTCCTTGAGGACCAACCAACCAACCAACCAGCCAGCCAGCTAACTAACTAACTAACTAACTAACTAACTAACTAACTAACTAACTAACTAACTAACTAACTAACTAACTAACTAACTAACTAACTAACTAACTAACTAACTAATTAAACTGACTAAACTAACTAACCAACCAACCAACCAACCAACCAACCATTCAGCCAGCCAGCCAGCTAGCCAACCAACCAACCAAACAACCAACTACTTACCTACCTACCTACCTGACTGACTGATTGACCGACTGACCGACCGACCGACCGACCGACTGACTGACTGACTGACTGACTGACTGACTACATCATCTGCGTCGTTTCTGCTTTGCTCTGTATCCGTTATATTTCTTCACTGTGGCTCTTTGTAGCAGATAGTACCAGGGCATTCTTGTGAGGTGGCCATACCATTTAATCTGTCGCAATAACTAAAGAAGAAAATCGAGTCTATTGTACTAGGGCGAGTCAATATGTAAGTCACACAGTTCTGTGGGATGGCAGGTAAATATAGTTGGCATTTTCTACAGGTGTCATTAGGTGCATCAATTGGAGAACTTGGTGACAACTGGCAAGATCGAAGAGAAGAGACCAAGGGGAAGACCTAGAAGCAAATACCTGGATGGCTTGGCCACGTGGCATAGTCGAGACAGGAACACAGAGCTGATCCACGACTCTGGTGATCGAGTGAGATGGCAGAACATGACCGCCCACGCTTACCGGCATGGCACAAGATGGATGGATGGTCATTAGGTGACAACAACATCGAACTTTATATTCCCGTTCGTTAGGTGGCGCTAGGTGCCTCATGCGCATGCGCAGCGCATAAACAAAATGGCGAATGTACTTATGGAGTGTACCACCAAAGAGCAACGCGCTGTTGTGCTTCGTTTGTGGGCAAAAGGACTGCCTGCAAAGGACATTCATAAGGAAATGCTTTCTCTTAATGCTGACAAATGTTTGTCTTGTAAAGAGGTGATGCATGATGCAATTTGAAGAAAACGTCCAAGACTGCTGACTAGTGGAGTGTTGCTTCTTGTTGACAATGCCAGACCACATACGGCTCGATTAACTCAGGATAAAATTAACCAACTAAGGTGAGAAGTTCCGGAACATCCACCTTACAGGCCCAACTTAGCCCCTAGCGATTTCAACCTTTTTGGTCATTTGAAAACCCACCTTGGCGGGAGACATTTCGCGAATGACGCCGAAGTTGAATGCGAAGTGAAAACGTGGTATAGAAAACAGAGCACGCAGTTCTATGCAGCCGGTTTGGGAGGACTGATAAAACGATGGGATAAGTGCATCAATGTTGCTGGAAATTATGTTGAGAAATAAAGGGATAATGTATGTATAAAAATAAACTTGTTTCAAATTGTTTTCATAGTTAGTTATTTTTCTACAGCCATTTGTGACTTACTTATTGACTTCGCCTCGCGCTTATATGTTACATAAGCATTCGTAGAGCATCGTGGACCAAAAAGAAACAAAATACTGACACGATCTGGAGATGGAATAAAGCTGGCTCATCACCAGCATGATGTGTCTGTAACTGAAATAACTGGTCATATGAAACTTCGGTGGTTTGGAGAGATCAGCATTAGAAGGCATGATTCCTTTAAGAAGACGAGACAATGGTCGGCCAGCACGAAGATGCAAGACATTAGACATAACATGCATTTGGCAGGAAAACTTGAACAGGATCGAGCTTCTTTTGAGCAAGTCAAGATGACAGATAGATTCTGCGAAAGATCTGCAAACGACCCAAAAAAAAAAAAAAAAAAAGGAGAGAAGTGTATGGCAGCTTTACAAAATATAATTATGGAAAACAGAAGATGTTGCGGCGATAAGCGTTCATCAGCAAGCAACCACAAGAAAACACAACAACATACAAACATCGGAAATGACATTACAATATATCCATTAATAAATAATACACAAAATGAAATAACATATGTGGTATTTGTGTCATATGTTCCAAATAGGAAATTTTCCCGTCTTTTTAACTTATACACAGAAACATGGTTTGAGAAAGTTGCAGAAATGCTTGAGTAAACATCAACAAAAGAATAATCAACAACCTTAGATATGCAGATGACACGGTGTTATTGGCAGAAAGTAAACATCTTTCACGCCTTGTGAAACGGGAAAATAGGCAAGTGCGGAAAGTTAATTTAGCATTAATTAAATAATTAATGCAAAAACAAGGAATCTAAAACCATAATAATTAACAATGGAAAAGAGAGATAGTTAGTTATTTAGTTAGTTAGTCGAGGTTCCAACTTTACAGCAACGGGTCGTCCCCATTATGCCCCTTTCCCGTGCCAGAAAATATCACACAAAATGCTCCCCACTGTCCAATGTGAAATGTGGAATAGACGGGAGTCTCGGCAATCCAACAGCCCTCACAGGTACACTGTGCATGCTTGCTTGCTTGTGTTCGTTGGCTTGAGCTCCAACGCAAAGTCCTGTATGTCGGATGAAGGCATCCATCCTGTTGTTCAACATCAGTGTGATGTTATACAGGACCTGAGGTTTGCGTGAGTATCCGTTGTCCCATGTCTGGCTTATTGGTGTGCAGACTGGTGGTTCCTCGCCGTACAGGCAGACACTCTCCGACTTCGGAGGAATCGGTGATCCTACTGACTTTAGCCAGGACCCCGAAGGGACCTGTTGCCCAGGACGCTCGACGAGGACGCGTCAATAGGTCTAGGCCAGTATATAACCCGGCCCTGGTGCCTTGGAAACACCTCTGCGTCCCTACACTGTGCATAATGCCGCCTTCAGAATGTCAACATAAAATTCATCCACGAATACCACAGTTCATTATCGATGGACTCGGCAGTCACCAGAAAGACCTCATTGACCCGGGTTTTCTCACATGGCTCGGTCTCTTACCGCAGGGCTACCCGCCGAAAGTGTCGCACAAAGCACGAACTCCGCAGCTTCAGTGCCGACTCCCAGGAGTCTCCTACAAAATGCACTCGTGAACCGAAAGGGCAAAACAGTCAATTCAGCAACCGCCGTTAGCCATTGTTCCGAACATGCAGTTCACTGTACAGGACATATGTAAAAGCATTCCACGCGAATTTCACAGCTCACGGTGTCGCCCACGTACTCACTCAGTAGCAGAGCGACAGAACCATGTACTATCAGTCCAACTTGAGGAAAATGCGATTGGAAACCGTAGCCACAAGCATAAACACGCCACAGGCCTTAAGGCTCAACGCCTAACCGCCATGCTGGCGACCGGAAGTCGAATGGAAAAGAGATGATAATATTGAATATCGAAGTAAATGGAAAGGTATTATAATGTGAGACACGTTTCTCCCTTATAGGATATGTAATAGTAGATGATGGCAGAAATGAAAAAGAAACTAAACAGAGAACCGAAGGGTTTTAAAGTTAATTCCACAACATGAAAAAAATATGAACACCCAACGATACGAACAATATTATATTATACAGAGAATATTCAACTGTCACACACATTCGACACTTCGTATAGCGCAGGAGCGTGAACAATGAACAGGTAATCAGAACTTGGAACTGAGAACACAGAAATGTAGATATACAGAAGAATTGATCGCATTTACCAGTGAGGAGAAAATAAATCTATGGGATTCAGCGAAACTCATCATCATCATCATCATCATCATCATCATCATCATCATCATCATCATCATCATCATCATCATCATCATCATCATCATCATCATCATCATCATCATCATCATCATCATCATCATCATCATCATCATCACCATCATCATCATCATCATCATCATCATCATCATCATCATCGTCATCGTCGTTGTCGTCGTCGTCGTCGTCGTCTCCGTCGTCGTCATCGTCGTTGTCGTCGTCGTCGTCGTCCTCCTCCTCCTCCTCCTCATCATCATCATCATCATCATCATCATCATCATCAGCATCATCATCATCATCATCATCATCATCATCATCATCATCATCATCATCATCATCATCATCATCATCATCATCATCATCATCATCATTATCATCATTATCATCATCATATCCCATGCCCATAAGCGTGGGTGGTCATGTTTCTCCATCTCACACGATCACCAAAGGGAAACTAGAGAATTGTATACATAGAAAGAAAGTCTTTAAACAGAATATACATGGCAAACGAAATAGCGAGAGACCTAAAACACAAGGAGAGTAGGATCGGAGGCAGGGATGTAGAATATGGGGCGTAGATAGTCGGAGCTGAACCAGATAGCAAAAGATAGGAGGGCTTGGGCTGAGTTAGTTGAGAATATGCTCAATTGGGGGATAAAGGGCAGCAGCAGAAGATGAACGGGAGCTAGACCGACAGGAGGTCTGTTTTTAAAACAGTAAGGGAGATACGTCATATAACATGACATGACAACTATTAAAAAAATTGTACTGTAGACAAGTCAAAGGCAGACGAACAAGAGATGGGCAATGATACAAGTAGTCACGAGGTAGGCAACGATACAAGTAAATAAGAGATTGGCAACGGTACAAGTAGTCAAGAGATGGGCGACAATACAAGTGATCAAGAGATGAGCGACGATACAAGTAGTCACGAGGTAGGCAACGATACACGTAGATAAGAGATGGGCAACGATACAAGTAGACAAGAGATGGGCGACGATACAAGTAGACAAGAGATGGGCGACGATACAAGTAGTCACGAGGTAGGCAACGATACAAGTAGACAAGAGATGGGCAACGATACAAGTAGACAAGAGATGGGCAACGATACAAGTAGACAAGAGATGGGCAACGATACAAGTAGACAAGAGATGGGCAACGATACAAGTAGACAAGAGATGGGCGACGATACAAGTTGACAAGAGATGGGCAACGATACAAGTAGACAAGAGATGGGCAACGATACAAGTAGACAAGAGATGGGCAACGATACAAGTAGTCACGAGGTAGGCGACGATACAAGTAGACAAGAGATGGGCAACGATACAAGTAGACAAGAGATGGGCGACGATACAAGTAGACAAGAGATGGGCGACGATACAAGTAGACAAGAGATGGGCAACGATACAAGTAAACAAGAGATGGGCAACGATACAAGTAGACAAGAGATGGGCAACGATACAAGTAGACAAGAGATGGGCGACGATACAAGTTGACAAGAGATGGGCAACGATACAAGTAGACAAGAGATGGACAACGATACAAGTAGTTACGAAGTAGGCGACGATACAAGTAGTCACGAGGTAGGCAACGATACACGTAGATAAGAGATGGGCAACGATACAAGTAGACAAGAGATGGGCAACGATACAAGTAGACAAGAGATGGGCAACGATACAAGTAGACAAGAGATGGGCAACGATACAAGTAAACAAGAGATGGGCAACGATACAAGTAGACAAGAGATGGGCAACGATACAAGTAGACAAGAGATGGGCGACGATACAAGTTGACAAGAGATGGGCAACGATACAAGTAGACAAGAGATGGACAACGATACAAGTAGTTACGAAGTAGGCGACGATACAAGTAGTCACGAGGTAGGCAACGATACACGTAGATAAGAGATGGGCAACGATACAAGTAGACAAGAGATGGGCGTGGATACTAATAGACAAGAGATGGGCAACGATACTAGTAGACAAGAGATGGGCGACGATACAAGTAGTCAAGAGATGGGCGACGATACAATTAGTCACGAGGTAGGCGACGATACAAGTAGACAAGAGATGGGCGACGATACAAGTAGACAAGAGATGGGCGAACGATACAAGTAGTCAAGAGATGGGCGACGATACAAGTAGTCAAGAGATAGACGACGATACAAGTAGACAAAAGGTGGATACGATACAAATAGATAAGAGTTGGGGGACGATACAAGTAGTCAAGAGATGGGCGACGATACAAGTAGTCAAGAGATGGCGACGATACAAGCAGTCAAAAAATAGGCAACAATACAAGTAGTAAAGAGATGGACAACGAAACCTGCATGTTCGGAGCGATGGCAGATGGCTATGTCCCAGAGTTGACCGGTTTTTGCCTTATGCAGAAATGCGTGGCTGCTGGGCTTCTGGTTGACTGCCACTGCCATTGACGATGAACTGTATTTCGTGGACTGTGTGGGTGAACATCTAGGAAACATCCAGATGGGAAAATGACTGCCGATTCCATCAGAAATGAACTGGGTGCTTTGTGGGGGACTATTGTGTTGACATTCTGGTGGCGGCATTATGCACAGTGCATCTGTGCGGGCTGTTATTTGTCGAGACTCCTGTCTTTTCCACTTTTCACATTGGACAGTGGGGAGCGTTTTGTGTGATATTCACTGGCACAGGAATGGAGCATAATGGGGACGACCCGTTGCTGTGAAGTTGGAACTGCGACTAACTAACTAACTAACAAACTAACCTGTAGACAAAAGATGGGTGAACAGCTGTCTTTCAGAATGTTGAACCACAGCCAAATGCTAACATGTTGGACATCCATTGCAGCCAACAGTCATTAAGGAGACGTCGCTTGATTGATTGAATGAAACCTCTTGCAAGTATTAATCAGATTTAAACTACCAGTAAAATAATCAACTTTAAATCTTTAACAACAGTAATCAACCTTAAACCACTCGTAAAAATAATCATCCTGTCCCATTGAGACACCCAGCGTTTGCTTAACGACCCGAATAAGACAAGAACATCAATATCTGAAGTTTCTTGTTCCCAGTGTCCACATTCATTTCACTCACTTGAAACTACTTGAAACGCCACATCTTGTCGATTATTGTAGATTTGACAGCTCTGTCGAATAAGTTATATTAATTTAGTAAATAGTCGGGTGAAATACGATATTGTCTATAACCGATTGCCTATTGCATAAGGGAACACAAATCAATGCTACAAGCGCCTGCTATTAGTGGAATACGGGATTTAGTTTGACTAGGAAGATACGTTGTCATTGACTAGTAACTAATGGATGAACAGGACAATTTCTATTCAAACATATTCTGCATTGACTATATAATCACATTACGCTTAATAATAGAGCAAAACATTCGCCACTTTGAATTGTATATGTAGGATATAAAAAGGCCATCGGCAGCATTGATAGGGAATCCTGTGGAGGTTGATGTGTGTGACATATTTCCAGTCACTTCACATCTTCCAAAACTCAGCACTCTAACCCGAAAGGAACACCATAATCAATCCGATTTCATTAGCCGATTCAAAACTACGAACAACAAAGTGGGCGATTCAAATCGACGAAAAGCGATTGGCTAAGGCCAGGCCTGAGATGCCCGCCAGACCCCCCCTCCCCCTCCCCCTAAGCATAATTGGCAGTGAAATGAAATCAGTCTTCGCCAAACTATCAAGACTACCACCAGTACGTTTTGTTAGGAGCCGATAGAGGCCGGTATTCTGGACCCCCTCAGGACAGCTTGACCATAAATGTGTGTTAAAATGATCCATTAGGTTAAGGTAATACGATGTTTATGTATAATAATGTCGTTGTGATGTTCGAGATGCTTAAAAATTATCATAATCAATGCTCTTGTTCCAGAAGGAAAGGAGGCCAGCGCAATGTTTTTCTATTCGCTGCACCTGCCATGTCAGAACCTTTTGGCTAGACTTTCTGTCGCAATATGCTAATAAATACTATTTCCCCCTAACCGCATATGTATATAATTACTTTTCTCTATGCAATGACAATGCACTCTTCAATTGCATCTTCTAGGCATTGGTGATTCTACAGAGAAAATGTCTAAAAGAGTCTATCTCTTAAAAACCCCGTACACAGACTCACGCATGTAGAAATGTATATATTATGGGATTCTTCTGTTCACAATGTTTCCTGAATATGTTGTGTGAATTCGCCATGTTCTTGTCATGAGAATAAATGCTCATAAATAAGAAATTAAGAGTTACACCATGTACCTAGATGTTTGCCAGACGAGGGGGCTGCGTGGTCTCGAGCTATGGTGTTCGCCTCGAGTGCTGGAGGTCCCGGGTTCAAGCCCCGGTGATGACCGGGATTTTTTCTCGTGGACTTCTAGTAATAAAATTTCCCCTGGTCTCTGGGTAGTGAGATCGGACGCCTATGTGTATTGTTGTGCACGTAAAATATCCCTTGGCAGTTGGAAATAGAAAAAGAGTAGCCTAACGGCGCTGCCCGGGCAAAATATAGAGTTAAAAATCTACCCAACTATTTCAGGATCCTCGCCGGTACTACGGAGGTCGTGCACAGAGCTGAGTTTCTCCAGACTCAGGTTTGAGTTAGGAGGAGAATGGAGCACTTATGGGTTGCACCCATGTGTCGTGATATTAATCCATCCACTAAACTAAACTAAACTTGCCCGACGTTGCACTCACCAATAGCCTCATACTCTTGTGATGATGACTGGGTGACTATAACGTTCAGGGACCTGCAAATTACGTTCTGAAAAATTACTATAAGCAGCCCATTTCTGACCTTGTACACGTAAATGACTTGCAACCTTGGGTGGGTTTGAAAACGTCGTCCTTACAACACCTGCTCGAAGGAGACGGCTGGGAGGAACCATATGCGTTTCCAGTTCGAATCAGTGTTATACTGAATGCATAACTCTCACAAAGACTCTCACATAAATTCAGGAAATAAATATGTTCTCATTTGTGATTGTTGTACAGTTGATGATGGTTAATGAGGATTTCTTTTGTTGTGGGAGGAAATGTTATCAATTTTTCCCTCTGATATAAAAAAGGCAAATGCATTAATGATGATGATGATGACGATGGGAGGCATTTGAGAACTAAACCTAACCCACGGGGAGGAAGGACAATCTTACCTTACATGCACATGATGATGATGCGGTATTATAATGTTGACCTTAACTCAACGTGCATCCATCTCAACAAACCCTGTCTTATTAAGCATCATTCTCAACCTACTTCTGACTTACTAGGCTGTGTCACTATAAGCAACTGGCTTCACATGCATCTATCACAGCATGCATCTATCTCAATCCACCTTCATAACAACACGCCTTTATCACAGCCTACCTTCATCCCAACATGTCTGTTACATTAATGATGACTTTGAATCAACTTACCTTGATACAACCTGATGACCTGGTCACAACCAGACGCCTTGGTCTAAGGCGAACGAAACAAGTAGTAGTAGTAGTCGTAGTAGTACCTTATCTTATTTACTGTCATGGTTGTATCCGGAGTTGATCACATCATGATCTTAGAGCATCAAATGATGGACTGAATGCCATCTATAGGGTAGTGATCTCACCACTGAGTGTACCCACTCTCCTTCCCCTCTTATTTTCTTCTTTCTCCTTCACATGTTTTATGTTGTAATGACATATGCATTTTATCAAATGCTTATGTAGTTTGCATTTTGTTTTACCTGTCAGGTAGGTGGTGTTATTAGAAGCCTACTGTTCTGATGATGCAGACTTGGTTGCTGAGGGCAAGATAGGTAGCATGATCATGTCCATCTCCTACCAGCCCAAATATTATTTCAGCACTTGTCCTTGCATCCTTCACCACCCCTATCTTTAAAGTATCTAACCCATGAAAACCCCAGGGTGTTGGACTTGACTGAAGAACCTTATTACACGTCACTCACATTGGAGAAGACCCTCCCCCCTCCCCTGATAGAGAAGTGGCCCCTAGGAAGAGACTTCCATCCACGAGCTTCACACATGAAATCATCCCACCCAGAAAGTAGATGATTAGCAGTACCTCCATGCCTGGTACCACTGAAATAAGAGATATCAATATAGTTTTTGGTTAATGTAGTGTCTACATCTACTATATTGATATATATTATTGTTGTATCTTTGATGATTCATGTGTCACCAACATGTGTTCACAACAGATGTTACTCCATGTGACCATAATGCTGTTGTTCTCAGAATGTTACTCCATGTGAGCATAATAGTTTTCTCAGAATTGATTGCAGATTACATTTCATGTTGCAATTCAGTTGTTTGAGTGATTCTTGAAGAATGTTTGTTGACACAGTGATTGTTATGTACTGACAGTATATGTCCTGTTCATACAGTGATTATTCTGTGATGACACTATATGTTCTGTTCACACAGTGATTGGTCTGTGAATGACAGTATATGGTTTGTTTATATAGAGCTTGTTCTGTCAAGACATTATATGTTTGGTGCACCAATCATATGTTTAAGTGGGACGCAGAGGTGTTTCCAAGGCACCAGGGCCGGGTTATATACTGGCCAAGACCTATTGACGCGTCCTCGTCGAGCGTCCTGGGCAACAGGTCCCTTCGGGGTCCTGGCTAAAGTCAGTAGGATCGCCGATTCCTCCGAAGTCGGAGAGTGTCTGCCTGTACGGCGAGGAACCACCAGTCTGCACACCAATAAGCCAGACATGGGACAACGGATACTCACGCAAAACTCAGGTCCTGTATGACATCACACTGATGTTGGACAACAGGATGTCTTCATCCGACATACAGGACTTCACGTTGGAGTTCAAGCCAACGAACACAAGCAAGCAAGCAAGCATATGTTTAAGTATCACATACAAATTTACTATTAGAGACCTCATGAGGGCGGGCAACTGTACACTAGTCCCCTTTTCTCAGTCATAGAGTAGGGCTTCATCTTTAAGGATAGTGGCTATGGTCCGTGGTCTCCAAACCTTCGAAAGGAGCCTTCAGTTACAAATTTTTTCGTGTTAGATAAGGCATTACCCTTAGTTATCTTATGGTGGGGGTAACGAGCCAAATACCAGGCTTTCTAAAGACAATGAATGAATCACCCAAAAAACGAGAAATAGATTGTGAGCTTTACTAAAACACGACTACAAGAGACAAACTGGACGTTGCGGCCAAAGCTTTCATCAGCACAGGATAAACAAACACAAACCGACACAAACCTACATGAAACACACTACATGACAATATTAAACGAATTAAAGGTACTTATCTGAATGCGTATCTTTGCTAGGAAAGACCGACACGCGTAGGGCTGTCAGTGGATTAATAGGATTTAATATATAAAATAGGATTAATAGGCTTCCTAAAGAGGACGACAGAGGATAGGAGCCCATCCCATCTGGGATACCCTTATAAACATTTTATCATACTTATTATACACCTCACAATGTGGTACTAGGGGATCCTACAGAAAATTATTAACTTATAGTATGTTCCGATTTGAATGCCTTCATTCACGATCAATTATTTTGAAAACTGTCTGTTGCATCGTTATGAAATTTTTCCAGCCGTCTTATATTTACCCCCACCCAAGGAATATGTCTTTGATAGGTCCAAAAACAATTAAATCATCAAAAGCGGCGACATTCCTTTGATGTTTTGCTGAACAACTAGTGATTTCTCGCTAACAAAGTTAAGTTTACAGTAATTGGAAACCTGCCAATTCAGATGATACACACAGGCGTATCCGGATTCGTATGGGAGTGGGTGCAAATGAAAGAAGTAGCTTAAATTCGACAGGGTCGGCTGCATTGCACCGGGTTTTTATCCCACATGGCTCAGTTTCTTTCCGCAGCGCACGAACTCCGTAGCTCCAGCGACGGCCCTCGGGAGTCTCCGAAAAAATGCACTCGTGAAATGAAGGACGCGGCCCGGAATCGAACATACAACCTTCGGAGCCCGAGTCAGACGGCTTGACCACTTCACCACGGAGAATCGCGAGAGGGGTGCAATGTGTAATATTAGTAAAGACAGAGAATTTACAGAGGCACGGGGTAAATAATTTGTAAATTAACAGGAAAGTAGAAGCACTATATTTCTTACCTTATTTTTCATTTCCTTCTTGTTTCTTCAGCTGATGCTGATGCTGTAATGTTTAGGGCCTGCAATTCGTCTGAATAGTTGGAGCAAAATATCCCAGTAAGTGTGTACGTAGATTAAGGTCTGCGATCTGCTCAAACCTTAATCTGTGTCGGACGATTCCAGTAGGTTGATGATTGCTCGCAGTTGCATAAAATTCAATCCATCCTTTCTCCAATAGTCCTCTTCCTCTTTCAGCACATGGTCCTCACATTTTTTTCCAGTAACTTTTATCAATATTTAATAGCGCGGACAGACAGACAGACAGACAGACAGACAGAAAGGTAGGTAGGTAGGTAGGCAGAAAGGTAGGTGGGTGGGTGGGTGGGTGGGTCGGTCGGTGGGTCGGTCGGTGGGTCGTTCGGTAGGTCGGTGGGTCGGTGGGTGCGTGGGTGGGTCGGTCGGTTGGCCGGCAGGCAGGCAGGAGGTAGGTAGGTAGGTAGGCAGATAGATAGATAGATAGATAAAATCAAATCAAATCAAATCAAATCAACTTTATTTTCAAAGGGTAACAAATTGGGCACGCAGGCCCGTCTTACATTCGGCCCTTCCAATCACTCATCTTTCGTTCATCAAGAGCATTATACATTTACATAGGAAGAAAGATAAACATTGTGAAATGAATGTTGTAAACATAATCAAGACAAATTACCATGTTATGAGGTCCATCTCCCATCTGCCCATACATCACCCCAGCCACAGACAAACACCCAGGGACACATACATACCCCACCAAGCAACCCATCCCCCTCCCGCACATCCCCCACCCACATACACTGCCTTCACCTGTTCCCCCAACCAAAACACATTCGCCACCTACAAAATCCCCCACCAACCCACACATCCTACGCCCACCCACACACACATCCTAACCCACACATCCTCTCCCCACCCACACCTCCAACCACCCACCCCCAGCCATATCTCTATCGACCACATATTCCCCACCCACGCACACACATCCCCCACCAACCCACACATCGCACATCCAATCACACATCCCCAAACCATACACACACATTCCCACCAACTGACATCTCCCTACCCCGACACACACACACACACACACACACACACACACACACACACACACACACACACACATCTCCCTAACCACCTATACATCCCCAATTCACACACACCCCACCCCCACACGTACATCCTCCACCCACCCACACTTGCCCTAACCCAACCCCCCACCACACACACCCCCACCCGCACATCACATACATCCTCTACCATGCAATATTCCCAACCCACACACCGCACACATATCCCTCACCAACACATCCCACACCCACATACCACTATGCATCCCCACCTACACACCACACACATATCCCCCACCCACATACCACACAATATTCCCACCCACACCCACACAGATAACCTGACCTATCCACCCCACATACCCCCCTACACACGCATACCCCACCCACACAATACCCCCAACCAACACAACAAGCACCTCTCCCCACCCACACATGCATTTCCCACCCATCCACCAACACACACTCACTCACGCACACATCTTCCACTACGCACCCACACACCCCCACCCACCCAGAACCAAACATTTCTCGATCACAATACCCCTACCCACACACATCCTCCATCCACTCACGCATCCCACCCCGACACATACACATCCCTCACCCACCTACACATCCCTAAGCCTCTCACACACACCCACCCACGCACACATCTCCCACTCACACACCCCACCACCCACACATACTTCTCCCAACCACCACACACCCCGTACTCACCCACACATATCCCCCACCCATACACACATTCCCCGCACCCATCACACACATCCCCCACACCACACACTATCCCCCACCAACCCACACATCCTCACCCATACCACCACAGACATATATCCCATCGACATACCATGCACACATCCCCAACCAACACACCGCACACATATCCCAAACCCACACACCATACACTTCTCCCCACCCGCCATTACATCCCCAATCCACCCACACAATCACCTACCCACACAACCCCGCCACCCACACATACTTCACCAAACCATCCACACATCTCCACCCACCAAAACATATCCCCAACCCATACACACAACCCTCGCACCCATCCCATACACATATCCTCCACCCATACACACATCCCCCACACCCTTTCCCACACCCCTATTTTCACCCCCACATCCCACCAACACTCACAAATATCACTACCCACCAACACCCACACACCCAAACCCATCCAAACGCATACCCCACCCAAATTCCCCCAC
>OY992887.1:28336921-28346921 GCA_963921405.1 Cepaea hortensis | reverse complement strand
ATCGAAGATGGAAAACCAAATTGTTAAACTTGTCAAAGTCAACACAAGTGAAGGTTTCGAGGGAGGAGCGTTCCATCAAGCGAACACACTTGTGTTTTCTAAATCAGGACCTCATGTATTCCGGTTCAACTACTCGTTGATGGCGAGCGTCTTGAGGGGGCCTTGTGGGATCGGTAGGGAAGGGATAAAATCCATCTACCGTTTTGAAGACCCTAAAAGATGGTACGCTACGCTGACACCGGAAGCAAAGGCGGCTCACTATGAACGGCTTCACGGGACGAAGCATGAACTGCAGGATCCTAAAGTAACTATTGTAATTGAAAACATAGAGAAGGAAAAGACCAAGGCTATGATTCACTGGATGCCTACAACAGCAAAGGTTGAGACAGTGAAGCAAATAGCCGCGGATATTTCGGGAGATATAAATGCGGAAGTGCATAAACTGAAAAAACAGCACGGACAAGTGGTTACTTCTGTGCAACCCGAAAGAACCTCTGCCACATTACGTGGACATGGAGTTGGATGGGGTAGAAGACAAGCTACACCGTCTCTTCATCTCAGTTCCGGGGCGCCGTACGGCGTGTACAGTCTGTGGGGAGGACTCCCACTGGAGTAATAATTGTCCGACCAAAGTACAAATCAAGAAGGGACCTAGACTGACACAAAAAGTCACCTCGAACTCCCAGACAGATCAACATAGTAAGGGGGGTGAAGACGGTTTCCAGCTGGTCAGTCGGAAAAGGGGACGCCCAACCAAGAGCCTGTCTGACGGTGAGAGCTCGACACCTCCAGCCTGCCAAACACCTGTTACCACGCTGCCCCCCCCCCCCCCCCTCAACAACCACGACTACCCTACACTGCCTGAAGCGCACATGTCAAACAAAAAGAAATGTGTAAGTAATTATACCGAACAGATAACGACCAGCGCCATGACCGAAATAGACAGTGATAACATTAACACACCACCCACGACAAAGAAACCTGTCAGATTATTCACCACTCCTCGTTATTGACTTAGAGATTTCAAGCCCGGCGAAGAAATCTACCGACTATCTCCAGAAATGATAACATGAATACATACAGTTTGAAACAAGAAACATATTTATGCTCAACCGTTTCTTATTTTACAACAAAAATGGCAGCGGAAATTAAAATAATGAGTATTAACATTCGAGGTATAAGATCAAAAATTAATAATCTTATACCACTCATACACAAATATAAACCTGATTTTATACTCATTCAGGAAACTAACGTTAACACCGACAAACACGCATCATATATCACAACATGCTTAGGTCTAAGACACTCATGTTTTAGTCTTAGTACTCAACATATCGGATTGGGTACAGAAATAATACAGACATCAGACAGGTGGCAGATTATAGAGAAGGACAGGGACTGCCAGGGTAGGATAGCTATAGTACAGGTGAGAAATAACATACATAAATACACAGTTGTCAACATACACGCACCGCCTGACTACAGAAATCAGCCGCTCTTCTACCAAACACTGGAAAATTTATTATCACGCTCATATCGGGGTCACAACATCATTCTAGGGGGTGATTTTAATTGCGTACTTACGGCGCACGACCTTATAAATGGAGATGTAAGAATGCACATTAGAAACACAACGGGGGAGGAGGAACATCAATTAGTCACATTGCAAACAATTTTAGATATCCATGGGCTAACAGACGCATACAGGCAGATGCATCCCCATGGAATAGGTACAACACACACAAACAATGCGCATAATAGAGCAGCGCGATTAGATAGAATTTGGTTCCGAATGTTGCTGTATGTTGCCGGGGCGCAGTGTTGGGGTGAGCGCCCAACATTGCTTAAATACCCCAATGGCTCATGAATACATAACCTATGCAGCAAAAGTCCAACTCCTGGCCTTCACGTGGCGGAACTGTTTCTACTAACAGGAGAAGGGGCGACGGCGAGTATCTGGCGCCGGAAAATAACCAGTGTGCTCTAGATGTATATACACATACATGCATGTGCAGACACGTGTGTGCGTGCGTACACATCTAAACTCGAGTGAGACCACAGTCTGCTCTAGCAAAGGAAAGATGCTGAAGACGGAGGCAACCAGCCAGGAGGCGCACCACAGAAATCAGGATGCCACGCGATTACGCAAAATGGAATATGTCGACTACTGCTAAAAGTTATGGTGCTCGCCCTGTTTTGGACCCCCTGGCAGGTGCAGTGCCGGGCCCAATGTCTCGAAATGGTCCAACCCCAACTACTGGAGGTCCTTCTCAGATGTCCTTTGGAGCCAGGGGACATGAGAATAGAACGGCTGAAGACTTAAAATTTAAAATAATGCACTGAAATGCGGAGGGAGTCGGCAAAAAAAAAAAAAAAAAAAAAAAAAAGAACCCCCTACTCACCCACACATATCCCCCACCCATACACACATTCCCCGCACCCATCACACACATCCCCACACCACACACTATCCTCCACCCACCCACACATCCTCACCCATACCACCACAAACATACATCCCATCGACACAACATGCACACATCCCCCACCAACACACTGCACACATATCCCAAACCCACACACCATACACTTCTCCCCACCCGCCATTACATCCCCAATCCACCCACACAATCACCTACCCACACAACCCCGCCACCCACACATACTTCACCAAACCATCCACACATCTCCACCCACCCACACATATCCCCAACCCAAACACACAACCACCGCACCCATCCCATACACATATCCTCCACCCATACACACATCCCCCACACCCATTCCCACACCCCTATTTTCACCCCCACATTCCACCAACACTCACAAATATCACTACCCACCAACACCCACACACCGAAACCCATCCAAACGCATACCCCACCCACAAATTCCCCACCCACACATCCCCACCCACACATCCCCACACTCACACACATCCTCCACACACACTCACACATCCTCACATCTAGACACATACAAAATGCCTCCCGTGAGCATTGAAACTAGTCAGAACAAACTCCCACACTTTACTCACACACATACACGGACAATTGTCGTGAGCAGTCTCATAAAAATGTTAAACATGGAGAAAAATGTGTACATAATCAGTGTGTGAAGTAAAAATAGTGATGCACACACACACACACACACACACACACACGCACACACACACACACACACACACACACACACACACACACACACACATTCACTCTCAGACTCACTCATTCTGTATTTCACTCAAACTACAGTAATGTACATGAGTTTACATCATACATGATAAAATCAAATGGTATTTAACTGATAATATGACAGATGAGAATACACAAACATATGGATTCGCGTGTTACATAAAATGCGTATTACATGACATGCATCAGTTCAGCTCTCTCTCTCTCTCCCCCCCCCCCTCTCTCTCTGTATTCTTTCATATATACACACTCACACGCATGCGCGCGCTCCCACACACATACTAACACATTAACTCCCCCTCACTCACTCTCACACATTAACTCCCCCCCCCCCTCTCTCTCTCTCTCTCTCTCTCTCTCTCTCTCTCAGACTCACTATTTCCCCCATTCATTCACTCTGTCCATCTTCATTCACTTTATCTCTAACTCTCTTACTTTCTCTCTCACACTCATACACAGACAGACACACACCCTCACGCTATCACTTAATGTTTCACTTACCCTAGCGCACTCACTCTTTTATTCTCTCTCTCTCACTCACACACACACAGTCTAACACTCATTCACCAACTCACACACACTAACTCTCTCACTCATTCACTCCTCACTCATTCACTCACTTACTCTCTCACTTTCTCACACACAATCGTTCACACACACACACTCACTCTCTCAATCACACTCTCTCACACATACACATACGCATGAATGCACTCACGCACACACTCCCTCACTCACTCTCACACATACACGTACGAATGCATGCACTGACACATTCCCTCACCATTTCTCACTCAGTCACTCTCTACACCCACACGCATGCACGTGCGCACACACACATTCACTCTCTCACTCTCTCTGACACCCTCTCTCTCTCTCTCTCTCTCTCTCTCTCTCTCTCTCTCTCTCTCTCTCTCTCTCCACATATATATAGAGAACAGTTATAGTTAAACAATTATAATGAACAATTATAATGAACAATTATACCAGTAAATGAATTATGGTGGCATATAGTCGGTATGGATTAAGTATTGAAAGAGTTTTCGGTTAAATGTGTAGGGACTCATTGGAGTTTTCAGATCTGGAGGAAGATCATTCCATAAGTGAGCACCAGAATAGGCGAAACATGTTTTGTATAGGGCCAATCTAGGCTTTGAGACATGTAACAAATTTAGGCGCTTGCTGTTCATTGCATTAGATTGAATCAGTGGCAGAAGATACTCTGGGGTATTTTTAGATATAATTTTATTCACTAATTTGGCTAATTTTCGATAGATAGATAGATAGATAGATAGATAGATAGATAGATGGATGGATGGATGGATGGATGGATGGATGGATGTATGGATAGATAGATAGATATATAAATAGATAGATAGATAGATAGATAGATAGATAAATAGATAGATAGATAGATAGATAGATAGATAGATAGATAGATAGATAGATAGATAGATAGATAGATAGAATAGATAGATAGATAGATAGATAGATAAATATATTTGCAGACATTAGTTGCTGTAGTAGTAGCAGTTGTAAAAATAAAAAGTGAAGTACCCTGCTTTTCCATTTCTTTAGGCACTAAGTATAATAGTATATGGTGAAAGAAAACGCCACATCTTTGTAAAACAATTGGCACTCAATGGGTGGGGTGGTCAGTGGCGCACACTTAGCCTTTTACTTTCCAGAACATGTCATGGTGCTTAGTTTCGGCTGAGTCAATCCGGGAGCAATAGTGGGGACTCAATTACATGATCTACGGGCTAACCATTCGATATCTTTCGCGCTCTGGACGGCCTGTGCACTTGGTAAGCGAAATTTAAGGGGAAACAATACCTCTTTTCCACTTGAACATAATATTTAGTTTATTGTTTGCAAGGGACATAACTCGCCAACGTTTTTTTCCCCTCCTCCTTTATATTGTTAAATGTTTAATATAATGACAGCACCTATTCACATTTAACAGAATAATTTGACATCCTAAAGTTTGAAATACTTTTACTGCTAAATGTGAATAAAATGTACTTGTGAATGCAATATATACAATATTTCAACACTGCAAGCTCCGTGCATGATGTTAACGACTATGCCCCAATTGGATGCAATGACATTTTACTCTGGTTTCTCTTCACACCGTGTAAATATTTTCATTTCCTCTCTGTGACTGTTTTTCGGGTACTGAATATCCTAACAGCGTTTAAAAAAAAAACAAAAAAAAAAACTAAAGAACTCACGTTTCCAGTGAGTGAGTTGTGTTTCATACTGATGCAATGTCAAGTCTGTCAAGTATTATTTTACAACTTCATCCCCCATGTTCCCCCCCCCCCCCCCCCCATTGTTTAAGGTTTGTTGCTTTTGCTACTACCCCCACTAATTTGTTTCAAACATTTGCCCTGCCTGTACCATCATTAGAGTGGTCATGGGGACATTGGTGATTGAAGCCAATCGGTGGGAGAGTAGAGAGGGAACAACATGTAAAGACTTTCCCCTATCCCTGCAGTCAATACTTACCCCATTATCCTTAGTATCACTGATTTTACAAGTATTATTGATATCATCACTATTATTTTACAACTTCATCTCCCCTGCACCCCCTGTTGCTTATGTTTTGTTACCCTTGCTGCTACCCCAACTGGTTGGTTCAAACACTTGTCCTGCCTGTACCATCATTAAGAGTTGGCATGAGGGTTTTGGTGGGGTGAAACCAGTTGAGGAGAGTATAGTGAGGGGGGGGGGAACATGCAAGATTCCCCCTTTTCTTTGTATTCAGTATCTACCTTATTATCCTTAGTATCATTAATGTTATAAGTATTAGTGATAACATCATTATTATTATACAACTTCATCTCCCCTAATTGCCCATTTTGCTCATGGTTTGTTGCCTCTGCAACCACCCCCACTGGTCAGTTCAAACATTTGTCCTGCCTGTACCATCATTAAGGGTGGTCGGAGGGGCATTGGTGTGAAAGCGATTGGTGGGAGTGTGGCAAAGTAAACAAAAATGTAAAGATTTCCCTTTCTCCTTGTCACCCCTTTTGAATCATGTGAGGGAGTGTTGAAGGAATAAATACAAAATCACATATGGTTACCAAATCAATAATACTGAAATAAATTTGTGCAAATACAAATGATTGAGGAAATGAGGGGGGGGGGGGAACCAAACTCCCTGTACTACAACTATTATTAAAAACTATATTTGGCTTGTGTATGTACACTGCTATGCTATGTTAACACCATTCCAAAGAAAATCATCCTAGCAAATGGAAACCACAATTTGCAAAAAGTTTATCATTTTCATAACCATTATTACCATTGCTAGTTTTTTTTTAGATTGGCTATTATTACCCTCAGTATGTCTCTTCTTGTCATGATTATTATTGTCATCATTAGTAATAAACAAAATCCCTTTCCCATGTGCCCCCCCATCCCCTTGCTCATTGTTTGCTGCTGCCTTTGCTGATACCCACACCGGTTTGGTTCAAATATCTATCCTGCCTTTACCATCATTGCCCAGATAGTGGTGATAAGGGCATTGATGGAGTGAAACAAATTGGTGAGAAGATGGCAAGGGAAACAAAAATGTAAAGATTGTTAAAATGTTGTGCAAATACTGATGCTTGTTTACTTTTTACATAAAGTTAAAAAAAAAAAAGAGGAAGGGAAAAAATGAATGAACCCTTACAAATAATAAAAAAAAAAAAAAAAATTCCTCTCTTGGGGGAGGGCTTCCATTCCTCCCATGGATTATCGTGGAGTAACAGCGTTTAAAAAAAAAAAAAAACCTCAAGAACTCACGTTTCCAGTGAGTGAGTTGTATTTCTTACTGATGCAATGTCAGTTCTGCAAGTTTCACTTTTTCTAAAGTAAATGTCATGAAAGGTTGGTAAATGCTGGCAAAGAGAAATATGTCCAAATCTCTAGAAAGTATTAGTCAAACGGATATAATTATCGTCGGCTCAATAGCTACTTGTTTTAAAAATATGACGCTGACTTCGGAGACAGCACAGAAGCCACACATTAATAACTTCAGCAGGCTCAGATATACTGAATAACAATAATAGCTTTGAATTGTCCAAAAAAAAAAAAAAAAAATATGTCAGTTCTGCAAGCTCAAAAGTTACAAGCTGCCAGAGCCTGGAAGTGATTTCGATAGTTTTTCACCACGTGTGGATTTGGATTTAATATTTTCTCTTTCACGGATTATTCAAACATATCAGTGATATTAATTTTGTGGAAGTGGTTTCGATAGATTTCACTACGTGTAGATCTGGATTAAAATCTCGCCTGTCACGGATTATTCAAACATATCAGTGATTTCAATTTTGTGGAAGTGTTTTCGATTGTTTTCACCACGTGTATCTGTATCTGTGCATCCGTATTGAAGATTTCCTCTGTCACGGATTATCGAAGATGGAAAACCAAATTGTTAAACGTGTCAAAGTCAACACAAGTGAAGGTTTCGAGGGAGGAGCGTTCCATCAAGCGAAAACACTTGTGTTTTCTAAATCAGGACCTCATGTATTCCGGTTCAACTACTCGTTGATGGCGAGCGTCTTGAGGGGGCCTTGTGGGATCGGTAGGGAAGGGATAAAATCCATCTACCGTTTTGAAGACCCTAAAAGATGGTACGCTACGCTGACACCGGAAGCAAAGGCGGCTCACTATGAACGGCTTCACGGGACGAAGCATGAACTGCAGGATCCTAAAGTAACTATTGTAATTGAAAACATAGAGAAGGAAAAGACCAAGGCTATGATTCACTGGATGCCTACAACAGCACAGGTTGAGACAGTGAAGCAAATAGCCGCGGATATTTCGGGAGATATAAATGCGGAAGTGCATAAACTGAAAAAAACAGCACGGACAAGTGGTTACGTCTGTGCAACCCGAAAGAACCTCTGCCACATTACGTGGACATGGAGTTGGATGGGGTAGAAGACAAGCTACACCGTCTCTTCATCTCAGTTCCGGGGCGCCGTACGGCGTGTACAGTCTGTGGGGAGGACTCCCACTGGAGTAATAATTGTCCGACCAAAGTACAAATCAAGAAGGGACCTAGACTGACACAAAAAGTCACTTCGAACTCCCAGACAGATCAACATAGTAAGGAGGATGAAGACGGTTTCCAGCTGGTCAGTCGGAAAAGGGGACGCCCAACCAAGAGCCTGTCTGACGGTGAGAGCTCGACACCTCCAGCCTGCCAAACACCTGTTACCACGCTGCCGCCCCTCAACAACCACGACTACCCTACACCACCTGAAGCGCACAGGTCAAACAAAAAGAAATGCGTAAGTAATTATACTGAACAGATAACGACCAGCGCCATAACCGGAATAGACAGTGATAATATTAACACACCATCACGGCAAAGAAACCTGTCAGATTATTCACCACTCCTCGTTATTGACTTAGAGATTTCAAGCCCGGCGAAGAAATCTACCGACTACCTCCAGAAATGATAACATGAATACATACAGTTTGAAACAAGAAATATATTTATGCTCAACCGTTTCTTATTTTACAACAAAAATGGCAGCGGAAATTAAAATAATGAGTATTAACATTCGAGGTATAAGATCAAAAATTAATAATCTTATACCACTCATACACAAATATAAACCTTATTTTATACTCATTCAGGAAACTAACGTTAACACCGACGAACACGCATCATATATCACAACATGCTTAGGTCTAAGACACTCATGTTTTAGTCTTAGTACTCAACATATCGGATTGGGTACAGAAATAATACAGACATCGGACAGGTGGCAGATTATAGAGAAGGACAGGGACTGCCAGGGTAGGATAGCTATAGTACAGGTGAGAAATAACATACATAAATACACAGTTGTCAACATACACGCACCGCCTGACTACAGAAATCAGCCGCTCTTCTACCAAACACTGGAAAATTTATTATCACGCTCATATCGGGTTCACAACATCATTCTAGGGGGTGATTTTAATTGCGTACTTACGGCGCACGACCTTATAAATGGAGATGTAAGAATGCACATTAGAAACACAACGGGGGAGGAGGAACATCAATTAGTCACATTGCAAACAATTTTAGATATCCATGGGCTAACAGACGCATACAGGCAGATGCATCCCCATGGAATAGGTACAACACACACAAACAATGCGCATAATAGAGCAGCGCGATTAGATAGAATTTGGTTCCAAATGTTGCTGTATGTTGCCGGGGCGCAGTGTTGGGGTGAGCGCCCAACATTGCTTAAATACCCCAATGGCTCGTGAATACATAACCTATGCAGCAAAAGTCCAACTCCTGGCCTTCACGTGGCGGAACTGTTTCTACTAACAGGAGAAGGGGCGACGGCGAGTATCTGGCGCCGGAAAATAACCAGTGTGCTCTAGATGTATATACACATACATGCATGTGCAGACACGTGTGTGCGTGCGTACACATCTAAACTCGAGTGAGACCACAGTCTGCTCTAGCAAAGGAAAGATGCTGAAGACGGAGGCAACCAGCCAGGAGGCGCACCACAGAAATCAGGATGCCACGCAATTACGCAAAATGGAATATGTCGACTGCTGCTAAAAGTTATGGTGCTCGCCCTGCTTTGGACCCCCAGGCAGGTGCAGTGCCGGGCCCAATGTCTCGAAAGGGTCCAACCCCAACTACTGGAGGTCCTTCTCAGATGTCCTGTGGAGCCAGGGAACATGAGAATAGAACGGCTGGCCATACTAAACAAAGACTTAAAATAATGCACTGAAATGCGGAGGGAGTCCGCCAAAAAAGAAAGAAAAAAAGAACCCCCTACTCACCCACA
>OY992887.1:28314421-28334421 GCA_963921405.1 Cepaea hortensis | reverse complement strand
ATTTTAAAAAATGCGGGGACGTGTCTTGGTGAAGCTGTAATACTATTAAAATGATGGACGTAATCTCTAAGTCGTAATTTATATACCGCATATAAACAAACTTTGAAATCTGCTGGAAAATCTCCAGAACAAAAACTTTTTTGTTGGGTGGACATAATGATAAGGTTATATACTAAATCTCATCATTTTCCTACAGTTGGTTACTGAGATATTGAATTTTATATTGAGGCAAAAAAAAAAAAAACCCCCCCACTATAATAAGGACAACATATGAAGAAATGACATTTGTAGTTCTTCATGAAGGAAAAAAACTCACAGAAACACGAGATAGACAGTGATACCTTTTGTCATTATTGTTATTCTGACTGAGAATAGACTCGGAGAAGAGAGTTACAGACAAATGATATATGTTATGAAGACCTGGAGGAAAGTGCACTAGACAGCAACATATAGGACGGCCTGACGTGGGTTGACTGAGGGGCTATGCCCAAAGTTGGGGGTTGGGGTGGGGGATAAAAAACAGAAGAAGACGAATAATAATAATAATAATAATAATAATAATAATAATAATAATAATAATAATAATAATAATAATAATAATAAAAATAAGGTAAACCCACTCCGACATCTGAGGTACTTGTAATTTACGTCCCCAAGTCAAGAGCGAGAAGTCAACATTTTAGTCCAACTGACATGTGTATTGTTGAACGAGTTATCTCTCAACAGCACAGCAGAAGCTGGAAAGCAAGTACTCTGATCCATTCTGCCATGCTGACCTCCATTTTGGGATAACTAGCTGGGAAGAGATCACGAGGAAGACAAAGAGATACATATCTAGTTGACCATGTCACTGTATTCGACGAATATTAAACGGTTACTCAAATATATGGAGGCCATAGCAATTAGGCGTCTAAAGCCGGGGTTGTGTCGATAGAAAGATTTCATAGTGACTGCGTTTATAATGGGAAGAACATTGCTCCACATTTATCTATTCACTTCAAATGGTGTATCATTCTGCAGTATGCATACATGACGAGAGTTAATGCACCTGACGAGACACAGCGAAATATGCCAGGCAATGAATCGTGCAAGCTATTATTTGGTAGCTTTTGTATTTAATGTGTTGCGTATCCCTTACGGGACGTTGCAGTCAACACCAGCATTTTCAGCTGCTGTTGATGTACTAGGCAAGTGTTACGTTCAGTAGTTTGCCATTGCTTTTCTGAACTTTTCTTTGTATTTAAATTGGTTAATTTTGCCATACGCCAAACTTTAGTAGATATAATCCATTAAGTTAGTTAGGTGCATGTCCTTTACATGGCGTCCCAGTCAACCCCAGCATTTTTTTTTGACTATTTGTGATTTGTGTTGACAAGTTTACGTTCAGTAGTTTGCCACTGCTTTCCGAACGACCAGCACGCATACCACTATGAAAACCAACAGAAGACGATCTGCTGCAAATTGCTTGCAGCTGTGTTTCTAACGCGGTATGCGGGATTATGAATTGCGTGCGTAATCCCTTCACCACAAGCAGTATATTAATTCACTGTACCAACTACAGCAACTTTAAGAAATTTCATCATTAGCTTATCACAATAGCATTATACTATACCCAACTGTATGTTGTCTTACATCGAAACAGGACTGGACCATCTGTCCCTTCAGCCAATTTTACATGCTGGATTGCAAATCACGTTGGAGATCATGTACAGACGATTTGGAAACAGACAGCCTTATGTTGATTTTAAACACTGGTTTTAGCGTCGGTTGTTCAGGAAGCAATGGCAAACTACTGAACGTATACTTACATAGTAAATAACAAATAGCCAATGAATACTGAGACTGACTTCGGCGTTCGGTAAACAATTCGTTCGGATGCAACTAGCTTTATTCTTCTAGTATTTATGGCTGATAGAGACTGCGTGCTAAACCCGCTTGAGAACCGTCATCGAAATTCTCTTTTCCCGTCCTCTAGTAGTTAAGGCTGATGGGGTTTTAATGCTAATATTGTTTGAGAACCATCATCGAAATTCTAGCCTCCTGCCTTCTAGGAGTTAAGGCTGATGGAGTATACAGGCTAAAACTGTTTAGAACCGTCATCGAAATTCATACTTCCCGTCCTCTAGGAAATAAGGCTGATGGAGAGTTTTCATGCCAAAATTGTTTGACATCGAAATTCTGGCCTCCCGCCATCTAGGAGTTAAGGCTGTTGGTGTCTTCATGCCGAAGCTGTTTGAGAACCGTCGCCACATTTGCAAACAGCAGCCGCTATTGGAAATACACGACACACGGGGCGCCGATGTTTCTAGCTACAAGACCGGGCAGGTGAGGGAGGGGGTATTGATTGTTGGGCAACATAATGTCACTGTTTCCATCTTAGTTCCGGTCATACCTGGCAGTGTAGTACCGGAACCTGTACATGTAGGCGGCGTGTCGTACCACGGACAGGTATGTTCTAGATATGGCAAAAGAGTTTTCTAATGACCAATGACGAGGTAGGCCAAAGTACGAGTGATTAAAGTTATTGATTTTTGTTCTAGGCTCCTGGCTTAAGTTTGTGTTTCTGGAGAGAGGCTATTGGTGATTTTTGGAAACCACAGGTGAGGTTATCTTACATTTCTTCCTCTGCTTCCTCTTCTTCTTCGTCACGAAATGACAAAGCTATCAATACAAACTGTTCTCGGTAGCTTCTTTTATGACAGCTGTCAATATTCTCACTTTGAGTATCCGTGATGAATGTTGCATGAACATTCATTTGTGCTTCCAGATATTGTCTTCACTTGTTACTGTTCTTGATTATAAGGATTTTACTGTCGTTACGTTAACAATGATGTTAATATCTGAACTAGGATTAAACAGTACACAGCTAAGACAGGACACGAGATGAAATAGAAGAGAAAAATGAAGATAACCGGACAGTAATAGTAATAGTAGCAGTAGTAGTGGTAGTTGTAGTAGTAGTAGTAGTAGTAGTAGTAGCAGCAGCAGCAGCAGCAGTAGTAATAGTAGTAGTAGTAGTAGTAGTAGTAGTAGTAGTAGTAGTAGTAGTAGTAGTAGTAGTAGTAGTAGTAGTAGTCGTAGCAGTAGAAGTGGTAGTGATAGTTGCAGTAGTAGTGGTGGTATTGTTATTATTGTTATTATTATTATTAGTTTTAGTAGTAGTAGTAGTAGTAGTAGTAGTAGTAGTAGTAGTAGTAGTAGTAGTAGTAGTAGTAGTAGTAGTAGTAGTATTTTTAGTAGTAGTAGCACTACTAGTAGTATAAATAGTCACAGCAGTGGTAGTATTATTAGATGTAGTAAATTGGAACATGTTTAAATAAAGAATCGGTACAATTACGATGGTAAGGTAATAAGTAAGTCACAAATGGCTATAGAAAAATAACTAAAGATGATGACAACTTGAAACAAGTTTATTTTTATACATATATTGTCCCTTTATTTCTCAACATAATTTCCACCATCATTGATGTACTTATCCCACCGTTTTATCAATCCTCCAAAACCGGCTGCATAGAACTGCGTGCTTTGTTTTCATTGACCCGAAATCCCACAGAACTGTGTGACTTACTTATTGACTCACCCTAAAAAAAAGGGAGTCTCTGCGGTGAAGTGGTCAAGCCGTTTAACTCGGGCTCCGAAGGTTGTGGGTTCGATTCCGGGCCGCGATGCAAATGTGGTTTAGAAAACAGAGCATGCAGTTCTATGGAGCCGCTTTGGGAGAACTGATAAAACGATGGTATAAGTGCATCAATGTTGGTGGAAATTATGTTGAGAAATAAAGGGACAGTGTATTTATAAAAATAATCTAGTTTCAAGCTGTTATCATCTATAGTTATTTTTCTACAGCCATTTGTGACTTACTTATTAACTTACCCTCGTATCTCGGAACAATCATAACTTCTAATGGGAGATGCCTTGAAGAGATTAAAACAAGAATCGCCATGGCAAATGCAGCCTTTTGCAAGTTGGAAAACATACTGACCAATAAAATGATATCATTTGCAACGAGAAAAAGAGGGTGTAAGTGCTACATAGACCCTCTACGTTTGTATATCTGTGAAGCGTGGACTATAAGCAGAGAAGCTGAAAAAAACATCTGATGGCTGTTTAAATGTGGTCCTGAAAGGAAAATGCAAAGAATACCATGGATAGGCAGAAAATCCAATGACCAAGTCCTGTAAGAAACAAATGAAAACAGTAACTGGATTAGAGAAATCAAACGCAGACAGTCACACTTTTTTTTTTTTTTAAGAGAAGAAATAAATTAGAGAACTTGGTGACAACTGGCAAGAATTAGAGAAAACGCACAAGGGGATGGCAGAGAAGTAAATACCACGTGGCTTGGCCATTTCAGACTCTGGTGATCGTCTGAAATGGCGAAACATAACCGTCCACTCTTATCGGCATGGCACATGATGATTTTGATTAGTAGTAGTAGTAGCAGCAGCAGCAGCAGCAGTAGAAGTAGTAGTAGTAGTAGTAGTAGTAGTAGTAGTAGCAGCAGCAGCAGCAGCAGCAGCAGCAGCAGTAGTAGTAGTAGTAGTAGTAGTAGTAGTAGTAGTAGTAGTAGTAGTAGAGTATTAGTAGAAGTAGTAGTAGTAGTAGTAGTAGTAGTAGTAGTAGTAGTAGTAGTAGTAGTAGTAGTAGTAGTAGTAGTAGTAGTAGTAGTAGTAGTAGAAGTAGTAGTAGTAGTAGTAGTAGTAGTAGTAGTAGTAGTAGTAGTAGTAGTAGTAGTAGTAGTAGTAGTAGTAGTAGTAGTAGTAGAAGAAGAAGAAGAAGAAGAAGAAGAAGAAGAAGAAGAAGAAGAAGAAGAAGAAGAAATAGAAGAAGAAACAGATTTATATCTCAGGTTGATACGTAGAACCTCTGTTGCTAAGGTATAGGAATAATCAACGGCGTACTAAATGACACTGGCACCGCCTTCTTGTCTGTTAGTTTAAGCGAAATCAAGTGAACTGTCAGCATTGCCTATCATTATGTGCCGTACGTATCTTCTTTTGGATCTTTATTTTCGTTGGGAAGAAGACGAAGCCTCTGAAAAAGATATGTACGCATGTATACAAATCCGTTAATCCCATTTCATACAAACTTAAGCAAAGGCCTTAGTTGAAGGTTTTACCATTTGGAAGCATGCATGCGAAATATTTGGAAGAAACAAAACACCTGTCTGCTGACCTAACACAGTCGTACAGAACTATGTGTACATAGCATTATAATTGTATAAGGAGCTATAGACCGTAAATAAGCACTTTCAAGTGAGAGCTTGTGGACTTGAAATGTGGAAAAATTAAACATGGAGCTTTTATCAAGTGAAGCAAATGGCGAATACAGCAATTCTAAACAAATTACGAATAAAAGAGAATTGCTAAACAAGATCAAATTTCGATAAACAAAATGTGTTGGATATATATACAAAGACATAAAACCCTTCTTAAAATGTACTTGCGAAAATGGTTAAGGGTAACGTGCTGATTAAACAGCATGATACATCCAGGTGTAGCCTCAGAGGTGTAGCTATGTATCAACTGCTAGAAGCTGTCTACAGAAGAAAATAGAATAGAATAAGATTTCTGAAAGATCAGAAAGCTGCTGGCCCATATGGTGTCCCGGTATAAACTATTAAAGCCTGTATAGACACCTCATCTGAATTAGTGCACAACTGTTTTGATAGGCAGAAAGACTGATGAAGAAATAACAGACTAGAGTAAAGGATATTTGATTAAGCTGCCAAAGAAAAGGGAATCTACAGGTATGCAAACATTACAGAGGAATAATATTATTGTCAATTTCTGTGAAAATAGCAAGCAGGATCATTCTGGAAATACAAAGAGATGCCATTGACAGAGAAGTAAGAGATGAAAAAGGCAAGCTTTCGATCAAACCCGGTCTAGCACTGACCAGCGACATTACGCATAATAAAGGAGTAAAGAATTGACATGAACACGCCACCGTGTATAGGATTTGTGGACTAATAAATGGTCTTTGACAGCATTGACAGGAAATCACTGTATAAACTGATTAGATACTATGAGCTCTAAGAAAAAGAAAAAAAAAGGAAATCATTAATTTGGCAAGGACAGTATGTAATGACATGAAATGCAATGTTTCATTAGGGAAAATAACATACACACTTGACGTAAGAAATGCAGTGAGGTATAGAACATTGCTGAAACATCTTCCCAAACTCATCACATTCAACTAACCGTGGCTCCAGTTGTCCAAACATTACGAGTCCAGTGTAAATAAAAACCTGTCTGTCTCCGCCTTAAAGTGGTAGAGATGCTTGCGTGATATACTTTCTCCGAGAGCTATATTGACAGTTGTGTAACTATCGGCAAGACCTCGCATGTCAGACAGGTCGAGGGCTAGGAACCAGACGAAGGGAGAGACACAAACCTGCTGCTTTGTGAGTACACTGGGGATAATAAAGGAAAGGGAACTCAAACCCGAGAAAATGCTTGTCGAAATCGAATATACTGAGCTAAATGCTTGACGAAACAGTGCAACGGTTGAAAAGAAAACACGCCGGCTGGCCAAAACAATGCTAAGTTTAAACAGTATTAAGAATCCATAGCAAAACACCAGCAAATGACCATGGAGTGAAATATGTTTCCCGCATTCCAGTCCAGCATTTCTACAAGACACTCCGGGCAATCTATGTCTGTACATGTGGTCGAATTTTCGATTACACGTCTTCCTCAACGAATCTACTCCGTATTGTTTGTTGTTACCAATCGTGACAAGAACTGTGCTTCAGAGAAAGAGCTGGTAAAACATTGTTTTTGCTGGCGTACACAGTGCCTTTAAGCGTACACGCTTAATCTGTGTGTTTGCTTGTGGAATTTTCAGTTATAAGGCCTCCTGAAGGGTTCAGGTCCCATTTCCAACCGCGACACGAAATGTCCTCCAAAAATTGAGCTGGTAAAAACAGTTGTTGTATGGGTACACAGACAGTTAAAGCGCAGTTGGGTATTTCTTGAAATAGCCCCGCCACATACATACTACGATTAGTTTACCGAGAAGGACAAAGCAAGGGGAGCTAAACTATTCATGTCTGTATCGATTCCTGGCGTCCTTGGCGTGTCTGGCCCTATAAGCTAATTTAAGGTTCAGTAGCAGTTGCGGTAACGCAGTGGCCAGCAGACCTGCCTGCCGGTCCGTTGATCATATGTTCGAATACCATTCGAGGTTGGGAATTTGTATCTTCAGAGACTTGGCAGGTTAACCTAACTTGAAATGGGTGCTAGGGAATTTTGTTGTTCCGAATCTTAGCAACTAGTTGAATATGTTGTAGATGTGATACGATATTACACATGCTTCTTTCGACTCATAGTATGACTGGCGTCCGTGGCTTAAAGACCGTGAACTCAGTTTCACAATTCCACATTATAGGTTCGAAAGCCTCAGGTGATTTGAAAGCATTGCGTTGATTATCACAATGGTATGAGCGTCAGTGGTTCAGAAAGTAATGGCAAACTACTGGAAATAACATTGCCTAGACCAGGGGTGGGCAAACATTTTGTGCGTAGGGCCACATTGACAAATGTAAAGCTACTGGAGGGCCGTACATATATTATATTCAGTTTGTTTACAGCAACCTATCACAATAAGTAATAATGAATTAGTTATAGGTTCTTAAACAGTATAAATAACTAATTATTGCAATTTTATTTTACTTATACGCTTATACATTATATTTTAAAAACGAACAATATCTTTTACTAATTTGTTAACAAGATTTAACAATTTTTTATTATAATATTTTTTTTTTTTTTTAAATTATCTATTAATGGCTTTAATTTAGACACAACCCGACTACAGTGTCACTACAAATGTTGATTTAAAATGCGATAAATTCGCATTTTAGCTTTACATTATGAAGGTCAAGGACTGTTTGCAAAAATATAAAATTAGAAAGAAATTTTATCAAGTGTTAAAATAGTCATAATGGTACATGCCATTCTGTACAAATCTATAAAATAACTTGAAAATGAAGTAAACTTTTTATTTCTAAATGCCCTCGAGGGCCGCATAATATCAGTTGCCAGGTCGCACGCGATCCGCGGGCCATAGCTCGCCCACCCCTGGTCTAGACAATAACACTCTACTGGAAGTAACATTGCCTAGACATAAACACACTACTGGAAGTAACATTGCCTAGACATAAACACACTACTGGAAGTAACATTGCCTAGACATAAACACACTACTGGAAGTAACATTGCCTAGACATAAACACACTACTGGAAGTAATATTGCCTAGACATAAACAAACTACTGGAAGTAACATTGCCTAGACATAAAGAGACTACTGGAAGTAAAATTGTCTAGACATAAACATACTGCTGGAAGTAACATTGTCTTGACATAAACACACTACTGGAAGTAACATTGCCTAGACATAAACACACTACTGGAAGTAACATTGCCTAGGCATAAACATACTACTGGAAGTAACATTGCCTAGACATAAACATACTACTGGAAGTAACATTGTCTTGACATAAACACACTACTGGAAGTAACATTGCCTAGACATAAACATACTACTGGAAGTAACATTGCCTAGACATAAACACACTACTGGAAGTAACATTGCCTAGACATAAACAAACTACTGGAAGTAACATTGCCTAGACATAAACAAACTATTGGAAGTAACATTCATTTATTCAGTAGCATGTCCTTTGCAGAACCTCGCTCCCATAACAACCTTCCGGAAAACTTCTCGATCATAAGCAAGATGTCCCGCGTCCGATACATTTATCTGGAGATCATCCGCCACATCCTGCACCCATCTTCTCTTTGGCATTCCTCTTCCTCGCTTCTCAGGCATACACCCCTCCATTATTGTTCTCTCCAAACTTACGTGACGTTTCAGGCACCAACATATTTCAATTTTCTTAGTTTTATCGTCTTTAATAGCCAACCTTCTTCAGTATTCAGCTCTTGAAGTATGGATGCATTTGTTCTTTTCTTTACTCAAGATATTCTTAGAACTCGTCTATAACATTTATATTCAAAGGCATTTATGCGCTGTTCAGCTTGTTTAATAAGTGTCCAGGTCTCAAAGGCGTATGTTGCAATGGGAAAGATGCATGCTCTTACAAATCTAATTTTTGTCGTTCTATCTGTCCAATCCATAATTTATTCAGTTGTTTTAGTCTTTGAAGAGCAATTGATAGTCGTCGTTTAATTTCTTTCATTGTGTCACCGTTGTTGGTAATCAATGACCCACGATATTTACAATGTTCCACCTCCAATTTTTCCTCATTAACATATATTTCTTTCTCCAGGAAGTAACATTGCCTAGACATAAACACACTACTGGAAGTAACATTGCCTAGACATAAACACACTACTGGAAGTAACATTGCCTAGACATAAACACACTGCTGGAAGTAACATTGCCTAGACATAAAGAGACTACTGGAAGTAACATTGCCTAGACATAAACACACTGCTGGAAGTAACATTGCCTAGACATAAACAAACTACTGGAAGTAACATTGCCTAGACATAAACACACTACTGGAAGTAACATTGCCTAGACATAAACACACTGCTGGAAGTAACATTGCCTAGACATAAACAAACTACTGGAAGTAACATTGCCTAAACATAAACAAACTATTGGAAGTAACATTGCCTAGATGTAAACACACTACTGGAAGTAACATTGCCTAGATATAAACAAACAACAGAATGCTGGGACTGGTAGCGATGCCCTGTAAAGTATACGAAACAAACTTTTATGTGTGGCTGTGAGCTGACGAAGAGTTAAAGCTTTATTGATTGTATAGCCTCAACATGATTTTAGCTCTAACTTAATGTGACGTTAAGTAGAGCAAGGCTAGCTTAAGTTAACAAGCACTACATTTTCGTATTCTACAAGCTTTGTTCCATTAAAAAAAATACAAATCCATTAAAATATTAAGTGCCATTCGTGAAAACCGTTGCTTTTAGTCTGGTATTTTGTTGACTGTAAATTTCGTTATATAGTAGAAGCAGTCGTAGTAGTAGTAGAAGCAACAGCAACAGTAGTGTCAGAGTATTGGGGAATAGAGACAGGACATAGAGAGGACAAGGGACAGAATAAAGTCAGGACATAGGCAGGGACTACAGAGATAACGATAGACAGGACATAGGTAAGGGCACAGAGATGTCATAAAACAGGACATCTACAGGACAATAGAGAGATTAGAGACAGGACATAGGCGGGGGCACAGAGATGTCATAGACAGGACATAGACAGGACAAGACCTAGTTATAAAAGGGGATACAAGTCTACGGGACTCGTCCTGAATTCACTAGACAGCATTACACTGAACGACCCAACACAACACGGGCGGATTGCAGTACGACGTGACTGTTGAGACAGCCCGGGGTTGTCACGAGAGACACGGGGTCCAGTATCACGAGACCAACCGACCAGTGTGAAAACGGGAGACGGGACTCGGACAGCTTAGAGGAAGGACGTTTTGTGTTTCTGGAGCGAGTGTATAGCTTTTGCGAGAGTGCTAGCTGGCCTTGCCATGGTTGAAGAGAGCGAGTATCTGAATGCAGGGTTTGTGTAATTGCTTGAGTGCTATAAGTATTTGTAAGGCGGCACTTTTGTATATAATGATGTAACCGCCCTGTGTGCGCATTGTAACGAGAATCAGGTTCTCCCGAATAAACAGTGATACCACACGTACTACTGATGTCTTCTTGAGTGCGTGTGAAGGATTTAGAATACCTGTGTGCGTGTGAGACGCTGACAAGTAGTAGCAGTAGCAACAGCAGCAGAAGCAACAGTAGGAACAGTAGTAATAGTAGCCGCAGCAACCACAGCCGCATTAGTAGTAGTATTATTATTCGTAGTAGTAGTTGTTGTTGTAGTAGTAACAGTTGTAGTAGGTGTTGTTGTTGTTGTTGTTGTTGTTGTAGTAGTAGTAGTAGTAGCTGTAGAAGAAGCAGCAGTCGCAGTTGCAATGTAGTAGTAGCAGCAGCAACAGTAACGGGAATACATTGTCGTATTAATAGTAGTAGAAGCAGCAGAAGTAGTATTAGTAGCAGCAACAACATCAGCTCCAGTAACAGTAGTAGTAGAAGTCGGAGTAACTGGAGCAATAGTAGTAGTAGTAGTAGTAGTAGTAGTAGTAGTAGTAGTAGTAGTAGTAGTAGTAGTAGTAGTAGTAGTAGTAATAGTAGTAGTAGTAGTAGTAGTAGTAGTAGTAGTAGTAGTAGTAGTAGTAGTAGTAGTAGTAGTAGTAGTAGTAGTAGTAGTAGTAGTATGAGCAGTATTAGTGGTAGTTGGTGTAGTTGTAGTGAGAGTGGTGGAATTATCGGCAGCAGTTGTGATTTTGGGTCTTCCACAGCGCGGCCGGTCTGCCGCTGAGCCAGTTTCTTGAAATCGATTTCAAATGCGACTAATGGTGCTTCTAACCACATTAAATTATCTGGCTACTACACTTTGTAACTGTCCAGCCTGTAAACGTCCAATGATGATGAGTCGTTGTTCTGTAGTGAGATGAGCCATACCTGCGCATTCAATTTTCAACTGAATTTATTCGAGAAGCGTCAATCTTTCATAGGCATTCAGTAATATGATCAGAGAGTTTTGTGGACAGTAAGTTTCACGGGATTATCAGGAACCTGTCAGGAGTTATTGTCAAAAATGTTATTTTGACCTTGACCTCTTTCATGACCTCACGAATCACGAGGTGAGTACAATTCAGATAACCACAAGAAGTTAATGACCAGATGGACACAGTCGATAGGTTGACTAATGTCCAAACAGCGACTATCTTTTACAAAATCAATCAATCAATCAATCAATCATGTGCCATGCGTGGGCGGTCATGACTCGCCATTTCACTCGATCACCAGTGTCGTGCATCAGCTCAGTGTTCCTGTCTCTTCCATGCCATATGGCCAAGCTATCCAGGTATTTTCCTCTCGGTCTTCCTCTTGGTCTGTTCCCCTCGATCTTGCCAGTTGTCACAAAGTTCTCCAATCCATCTCTTCTCATAACATGTCCAAAAAAGTTTTACAAAAGTGACACCAAAAATGTTGCGTTTCTTTTTTTTTTTTTGAATAGCTACGGAGTTTGTGCTTTGTGCGATGATCTCGGAAGAATGATTGCCTTCTGTGGAGAGAGACCGCACCAGATGGGGTAAAGACTGGTGCAATGAGGTGGAACTGATCATCTTTCACCTTTTTATTTGTTATTCCTGTTCCTGTTCTTTTATAGGTCTTGGCTTAGACAGACAGACAGATGAACGGACAGACAGACAGACAGATAGACAGAGACAGACAGACAGACAGACAGACAGAAGGACGGACGGACGGACGGGCAGTCAGACAGGTAGTTAGGTATTTAGATAGACAGATATATTTATTGATTGATTAATTGATAGATAGATAGATAGATAGATAGATAGATAGATAGATAGATAGATAGATAGAGAGATAGATAGATAGATAGATAGATAGATATATAGATAGATAGATAGATAGATAGATAGATAGATGATAGATTACGGACGGAAGGACGGATGGACGGACGGACAGGTTGATTGATTGATTGATTGATTGACTGTTTAATTGATTAATAGTAACATAGATTTGTGGATGGGTTGGTAGGTGGATGGGTATCAAAGATGGCAGGTTTCTACGTAACGTGGTAGCTACTTGGCTGGAATTGACATGATAACATTTGGCAAGTGGAAGCGATACGTTATTAAAGAAATCCATTTTGTACATTGGAAATTGGGTCTCAATCTAACCAAAGGGCCGTTTACTTACACCCAAACCACACACCTTAGTGGCCTTCACTCCCCTACTCCCCGACGCTCCAAACTCAACGATTTAAATAACAGCGGTAAACGCGTCTCGATAACTTTACAAACATACAGCTCTGGACGTGGGAAAGGGCGGGGGGTCTAATCCCGCTGCATATCGATTAGTGATCGATCTCCTGTCACATTAGAACAGCACGTTGTGTGTGTGTGTGTGTGTGTGTATGTTTGTGTGTGTGTGTGTAACTATCTTGGGGTCCTTCAGCCAGATCTGTCTGGAGATCGTCGGGTTACAAGCCTTACTGACGCCTGCTAAGGAGGCTATTTCAAGCTATGTTCATGTCATTGTTGTACTTGCTTTCACGAGTGCAACAGTGATATAACATTATACCCATCTATTCTTTCTTTCCTCTTCCTTAACTGATTAAATGCCATGGGATGATTAACCGTCTTAAGCCACTTCCCGTTTCTGCCAGGGGCTTATATATAGTAGTTTCCCCTAAACAACCCCCTTTAATGTGATATACCGGGTGTTTGTGAAAACGTCCAGCATCTTCTCTCTTGGTCTCTCGCTGTCTCGCCTCCCCCAACTCTCCCATGTGACGAATATTCTAGGTGCACCCTTCGCACGACATGCCCAAAGAGTGTGGACTCTGCCTTTGATATCAGCAACCAGTTCTCTTTGTTAGTTATTATCTCTCCAGATATCTCCATCACTCTTTGTATCCGTCCAGGGCCTCCTCATAATTCTTCTACACAACCACATCTCCGTAGCTTCCACATCATTTCTCACACATCTGCTAATTGTCTATAATTAGCTTCCGTTCATTAGGATTTGTGTGTGTGTGTGTGTGTGTGTGTGTGTGTGTGTGTGTGTGTGTGTTGCATATCCTTTATAGGACGTTGCAGTCAACACCAGCATTTTTCAGCTGCTGTTAATGTTGCCGCTAAAAAGAAAATCCTAACCTGCACAGTTCGCGGCGACTGCACTAGCCAGGCGGCCTTAATTCCTCAGGCTCAAAGACCCATCTGCCATACACCGCAAGGTACTATATTGGCAGTAAATGACAGTTTTTAAATGACAGTTGATGTACTAGACAAGATTAAGCACAGTAGTTTTCAATAGGATAAGCACAATATAACTCTTAAGTACTTTTTTCTTCACAAAACGATTGACAAAAGGAAAGTGCATAGAATATTTGTCATCCTGTGAAATGCATTTATGTGCTTGGACCATTCTAATTTTAACTTCCTATCTTCATCTGCTGTTATTAAAATGCCCCAAATACACAAATACATTGATTGTTTTCAGACTGGTTCAATATTCTTCGATGCTGCATTAGGGAATGACATGTTTTTGTCTTTTGTAATTGAGAGTCACCGTGGCGAAGTGGTTACGTGGGTTCGATTCCGAGTTACGTCGTTTAGTTCCCGCATGCAATTTTCTCGGAGACTCCTGTGGTTCGTCGCTGGAGCTACCGAGATCGTGCTTTATGCAACGCTTTCGTTAGGCCACTGTGGGGAGAGAGACCGAGCCATATAGGATAAAAGCCAGTCCCAGAGGTCAGCATGACTGAATGAATAAGAACGCTGGCACTTACACTTCCGGTGTGCTGATGCCGACGCAGCAGGATAAACCCCAAAACCGGCCAGTGAACTAAAATATTGACTTCTCGTTCTTGATGTGGGGACGTAAATTACAAGTACCTCTGAAGTCGGAGTGGGTTCGCCTGATAGCAAGGGATGCTGGTAGTAGGGAAAGCGAAATCACGCGCCAAAATTAGTCCAGTGTACTAGGGGTAGTAGTACTGTGTGGACTACGCTTGAGTTCAAAGGGGACGCATACACACACACAGACACACACACAGAGAGAGACACACAGACGCACACATACACACAAAGAGAGAGAAGAGAGAGAGATAGAGATAGATAGATAGAGAGAGAAGATAGGGAAGAGAGAGAGAGAGAGAGAGAGAGAGAGAGAGAGAGAGAGATAGAGAGAGAGAGAGAGAGACAGACAGACAGACAGACAGACAGAGAGAGCAATGACGTCAATCCTCTTGCATTTTAAGTCATTACTTCGGCTTTTCTTTTATTGAGACTGAGTCTTGTGTTTTCACTTTCTGTTATATAATCATATCTATCATTTCGTGTATCTGCATTTCATTCTTAGCGACTAGAACCATGTCATCAGCACGTTGCAGGGTGTTTACATTCTGCTCGCTGACCTATATTCCTGACATGTCTTGCATGGATCTCATGATTATTTCGCCGATCAAATTGAACAGATCGAGCGATAGAACACACCCCTGTCTGCCACATTGTTTAATGTGTTGAAGTGTACTCAATTTGGTTGGCAGTTCTGATGGCTTCTCTTTGTTGCAACAACATTCTCTTTATTATTCTCTTTATCATTCTCTTTAGTATTCCCTTTATTATTCTCAACTTTTTACTAACAATGTTTACATTTTCATCCTTCTAATCATGTCATCGAGCATCATCTCATCAAGCGCTTTAGTGTAGTTAACTGATCCAGTGCTGAAGAATAATATACCGCCAAATGTGTTCTTCCATTTGGATAAACGGATGATATATCGCCAAACTAGGGTAATCATGCCGGCTTCGTGGCTTAGAGGTTATGACTTTTCTCCGTAATCTCGTATACTCTCGTCGGTAACGTGATGACGGTGAGAATCAGCAGTGGTTCGAATCGCACCGGTAACTTACGGGGTATGTGAGCCGGCCTCTCAGAAAGCAATGGCAAACTACTGAGCGTAATCTTGCCAAGAAATCAACATACAGCTGAAAGATGCTGGTATTGACAGCGATGTCCTGTAAAGGATATGCAAAAAGATATATAAGGGTAATCATGTTATTTATTTTGTTTCGTTGTATCTTCCGCAGTTTCAAAGATCAGTGAACATAAATTTGTAAAATAATGCGTGTTGTTTTGATTGTCTCCAAACACAAACCTACTTTGTGTTTCACATTGAATCAGTTAGTAAAGCACAAATATGACTGATTGGCACCTTGCCGTCGTGAAAGACGATACTTTGTAAAATGGAGTTATACCTCTCCATAACACAAAGCCTAGGCTGAATTTAGAGACCATGTATTGTCCATGCAGCATGATCCCTCTCTCGGCCTGTCTAGTGTACTCCAGAGGAAAGGTAACACCAATACGTCTGGAACAAGACAAGCTGCAGAAGCTGCCGGATCAGCAAAGCAAGGCTCTAACTGTCCGCCTGTCGGAGCTTCGATCCTTGACCAGTTGCCAACCAAGGCTTAGGGTCTGGTCTGCCCTGTCATGACATTCAATATTTAGGTTGCATTTCCTCGCACTAGGATAAGGCTTGTAGCCTCCCAATTGCTCTCCTCCGCCTGAAGCCGTTGGCACAATGTGGGGTGTCGGGTTTGGTAAGCGTCGCCCAACATACGGCGCTAACAGAAGCAGGTAGTACCATCTACTGTCATACGGTAGCTCAGTCATATCTAACTAAGACCTGACATCAAAAGCGCAAATATAGATCTCTGTTAATTTCAATAATTCTTTCTGCTAATGTTCTCAGGATGTGTTTAGCGTCATTTGTGCCTTTAATTTTCATTAATCCTCACTGCTATTCTTCAATTTAAAGTTTTATTTTATGTTTTTGCTTCTCATTATAATTCTCATTAGTAGTTTGTCATATGACTATTAAACCAATTGTTTGATGTTCTTCACAATCTTTTGCAGCAGATTTCTTTTGTGGAGTTATGCAAATAGATTGCAAGATATCATCAGGTATATTTCCACTGTCGTGATGTCACTCAACAATTTTGTTATCACTTCTATACCCAGTTCGCCATCAGCTTTGATTTCTTCGACACTGATGTTATCTGGTCCTGTAGATCTCTCTTTCCTGGAGTGTTGTATGGTACCTGAAACCTCCGTGTTTCATTATTGATAGCGCTTGCCAGTGGTCGTTGGTGCTTGGTTCTGGTCTACCATCATCATCATCATATAACTCTTGTAAAATATTTAATATAATATAGTTCATCTTTTAATTGCCTTTTCTGTTCCCGTAATATGTTATTTTTGGGGGTTTCAAACAACTCCTTGCTGTCAATTTATGATGCAACTTTCTGTACTTTGGTGTTGTTTCTTTCTCTATTTCTCAGTATCCTTTCACTAACTATTTAGCCAGACCTCTTTCGCTGTCTTACATTTGTTTACCATTTTTATGTATTCTTTTGTCTACAGTATGATTTAGTGTACTTTTTTTAAATTTTAAATCCATCGGTTGTAGAGTTTCCTCTGTTATCCGTTTCTTCTTCGCAATCTGCTTTATTTCTCGTATGTTGTCTTGTGATGCCTGTTATATTGATTCCTTTAGCTTTCTTCTTTACTGTCTAGTTATTCTTAAGCATTGTACTTATTCTCTACAGTAACGACATATGTATAAGATTTTAAAAAAATAACAAGATTGCTAAATCTAGCTTAATATTTCATAGCTGTGATAAGCACAATATAATTGTAAAGAGGGAAGCGAGTACAGTATAAAGAAGAATGCGAAAAATTAATAAAATAAAATATTGCAAAGGTGTAGCAACTGTGCTATATGTTAGCATCGACAACAGTATTGATTCAAGGTGGATGAATACAGCCCAGTCATAATTACACGGCTTTGAATGTTTACCCTAACAGAACTGTCCGAATAACGTGGCTTGATGGCAGCGATATATGTATCATCGACACTACACGATCGGGTAATTGCAATGATAGAAACAGTTTTGTCAGAATATTATCAGATGTCCCTCGGAAGCTCCCTAGACCTGTCTGGTAATCGTTTCCAAGCTTGTCCAGTATGCTTCTTGTCATACATCTCGGAGATAACTGCACCTACGAGATTATGAGATCAACAGATAAATGAGCCTTTTAGGTGAAATGTACCTCGAGGGAAAATTAAAAACAATGATAAGAAAGAGCTTTGTCAGAATATATTGTCACACAAAATGCTCGCATCAATAATGTGTCCATGTGTGATGTTTTCGTATATAATCTGTTTCATGTCTAACAAGTTTGCATATCATGTTTTCGAATCTAAGTTTTCATATATAATGTTTTCGCATCTAACGCTTTCATATGTAATGTTTTCGTATCTAATGTTTTCATATGCAATATTTTCGTATAAAATATTTGCATATGTGATGTATTTGTATATAATAATTTCGTGTCTAATGTTTTCATATCTAATGTTTTCGAATATAATGTTTGCATGTCTAATGTCTTCGTATATATAATTTCATAGATAATGTTTTCATGCATGCGTGCGTGCGTGCCCGCGCGCGCGTGTGTGTGTGTGTGTGTGTGTGTGTGTGCGCGCGCGCGAGCGCGCCCTTTCGTTCGCTTTAAACGCAAGTCTAGTCCATACGTCTTCTAGTGCGCTGGACTGATTTTTCCCTGTGGATTAGCTTTCCCTATTACCAGTGTCCCTCGCCATCAGGCGCCCTCTGAGGTACTACACCCTCAAATCAAGGACGAAGTCAACATATGTTCTCATATATACAGTTTCGTATATAATGATTCCCGCAGAAGTCGGATGTGTCGGCCTAAAGGCGCAAGAACGCAGCTCTGCTGTAAACAGGCACAACGCAATCACGTCCGAAAAAAAAACTCCGGATGAACGCAGAAGAAGAAGAAGAAGAAGTATATAATGATTCATGTACATATTATTTTCAATATGATGTTATCGAATATTGTTATTGTACATGGTAATGAAGTGAATACTTACAAATTTAGAATAGGACAAAGCGAACGAAGGTAAAAAAAAACCTGTGCAAATCTTCGGGACCTAAAACTATCCTCTTAACAATAATGCCACCGAATAAACTGTCAAACACTGTCATTTACTGCCAATATAGTACCTTGCGATGTAAGGCGGGGGGGGGGGGGGGGGGGGGTGTCTTGAGCCTGAAGAATTAAGGCCTCCTGGCTAGTGCAGTCGCCGCGAACTGTGCAGGTTGGAGTTTTCTTTTTTGCCCCCGACAGAAAAAAACTCCACACCTTACCTAGGGTTCGAGTCCGGGTCTCCCGAAGGAGAATCCGGCATTCTAGCCACTCGGCCAACGATAACGGTTCGAAATATAGGACAACAATCTTGCAAGAGTTAATACATATTGTGTATTGAGCGTACGCGTTAGCGAAGCCGATAGGGAACTGCGTTGATCATAAGAACGATCGGACGATGATTAAATGCACAGGCTGGTCGCCTGCTAAGCGAGGGAAAGATTGTCCACCTATTCCTCCATGCATTCAGGTCTACAGAATGTGATGACACATTCACATTACAAACCCTTAGCAGGAAAGTACTTTGGGAATTTTCTTTGTTAAGACAGGTTTGGAGGCGTGAGGCATATCAAGGGACAGAAGAGGAATTTGAGACACCTTGTGAAATACTAGCTAAGAAACAGCGTCCCCCACGACGCTAATCCTAAATCGATCTGTGGATTTCAATTAGCCAGCCGTGGTTAACATTGCCGAATCTACCGTGGATTATCAATCTAGGTGACGCGTGAAGCGTTGGGCTATGTACTTTCAATTCCATCTAACATGTGCCATGCCGATAAGCGTGAGCGGTCATGATTCGCAATTTCACTCGATCACCAGAGTCATATATCAGCTCAGTGTTCTTGTCTCGACCATGCCACACGGTCAAGCCATCCAGGTATTTACTTCTCTGTCTTCACCATGTTCTCTTCCCCTCGATATTGCCAGTTGTCACCAAGTTCTCTAATTTATTCCTTCTCATAACATGCCCAAAAAAGTTTGACTGTCTACGTCTAATTTCTCTAATCAGTTTACGATTTTCATTTGTTTCTTGTAGGACTTTGTAATTGATTTTTCTGTCTGTCCATGGTATTCTTTGCATTCTCATCAGAAACCACATTTCCACAGCCCTCAGATGTGTTGTACGTTCAATTTCACATTGGTAAACAAGAACGCCGAGCTTTTATTTTTTGTTACCCGAAGCATTTCCCTCCTAGGGGTTTGTGATGTGTCAGGCCCATCTGATTTTGTAAGCCTGAATGAGAGTAAGTAGTCATTCTTTCCTTAGCAGGCGAGCCATCGTCCGACAATTCCTATCAACTTCGCCAATACCCCTGCTGCACGCACAAAGATGCATGGGACATATGGTTAATTAGTTGCATATCCGTTACAGGACGTCGCAGTCAATACCA
>OY992887.1:28301921-28309421 GCA_963921405.1 Cepaea hortensis | reverse complement strand
TCTGCTCACATTGTTCGTTCACTATGTTTGCTTCACGTTGTCCGAGCCCTGAACAGGACTTGCATATATCTGAACTAGGCTGATGTAAACATTTCCCTTCTAATCCGGTATCAAAGTACCATGTTCACGGGATCTGTGTTGCTCGGCTCTTCTACCCCTCTCCAAACTCACAAACCAACGGGGTATGCAAGATCGGTTCTGAAACTTCACATCTACAAGAGACAGTTTAGAATTGAGGTAAGACGTGGTTCAGCACAGCACATACTGGGATTGAGCCTAGATCGACACTGTTTCGTCCACGGATTTTAGGTACTGCATTGTCAACAGACACCCACCGAGTGCCCAGAGGGAAATGAGTTGCATGCGAATTGTAAATAATTGGTAGACAGGCGAGAAAGTCCACAGAGACTCGATGACGTTTCACTTATTTATTTATGCGTTCTTTGTCTGAGTTTTAATTAAAGAGTTGTCATAGTTGGTTACAATCTACGTAGTATAAAGTGTATATGATTAGATAAATTAGACGTAGACAGTCAAAGATTGTTGGTCACGTTATGAGAAGAAATAATTTGGAGAACTTGGTGACAACTGGCAAGATCGAGGGGAAGAGAACAAGGGGAAGACAGAGAAGTGAATACATAGATGGCTTGGCCACGTGGTATGGTTGAGACAAGAACGCTGAGCTGATCCACGACTCTGGTGATTGAGTGAGATAACAAAAAATAGTCGCCCAGGCTTATCGGCATGACACACGATGAATGAATGAAAGAAATATAAAGAAAGTAGTAAGTAAAGGAGAGGAGCGGCGCGTCGATTGGCTAGAATGCCGCCGGGCTCCCCTTCGTGAGACCAGGATTCGAATTCTCAGTAAGGTGATGGGTTATTGTTTTCTGTGGAGGGAAAAAAGAAAACCCAATACAGTGCAGTTCATAGCGACTGCACTAGCCAGGCGGCCTTAATACCTCAGGCTCAAGATACTCATGTTATCTAAACTACAAGGTATTGTAAGCAGCAATGACAGTTTTCTCTTGACAGTAGGCATCGGCGATGTTGTTTGTGTCGTGTTCTGCATGTTCGGAAAAATTGCGGCAGCTGATTGCTGAACTAACTGGGTTTACCTTATGCAGTAATGTGTGTCTGCTGGTTTTCTAGTGACTGCTGCTTCCATCGACGATGAACTGTATATTTCGTGGCGTAATTCTGTGTCGGCATTCTGGCTGCGGCATTATTGATAGTATACATGTGCGGGCTGATGGTTTGTCGAGATTCCTGTGTGTTCCACTTTCCACATGGGGCAGTGAGGAGCATATTGTGTGATATTCACTAGCACAGGGATGGAGCATTATGGGGCAACCCTTTGCCGTGAAGTTGGAACCGCGACTAACTAGCTAACTACGAGACATAGGCGATGTTAGAGTCACCGACTGGCATATTGAGCTTGAGCTTAAGCTTAAACTTCCGGCGCGCTGATGGCAAAGTACGGGGTTCATTCCCTACATCGGTCAATTGGGCGTCAAAGTTGACTTCTCTTTCAGAAGGCAATGGCAAAGTACTGAACGTAAACTTGCCTAGTAAATCAACCTGGGGATTGGGCTGAGTGCAACGTCCTGCAGTAGACATGCAACATGTAGAAAGTAAAGGAACCGTTCTACAGACCTTTGGCGCTAGCACTGTATATAACATATACAACACATGAAGGAGATATGGTCAATATCATGTTGGTGGCCTTTACTTCCTACAACCTGACCTGGTACCCACCTCAGGCTGGGTCGACTTGGGAGTCCGCCGAGTCAATTAAAAGAATCCGTTTCGATGTGAATTCGAACCGATGGCAACCGTTGCGACAGGCGAGTATGCTACTCACTGCCTTGCCACAGTTATTACAAACTAAAAAAACTAATATATTGCCCCAGAGCAGTTTTCTGCTATGAGTCTGTTAAGTGATAGCGCCATCACATGTTGAAGACCTGAGAGCAAGGAGGAATTTGTGGTCAATCTTTCTTTCACTCTGGCAAGCGAGGAGCCCAGACGTAGAACCGGCGATCGTCCGCACCAGCGCGTTTCGCCATGAACTTGATATATTACACGTAAGCAGAACTTAAAATGAAAATGTGATGAGCAACAGGTTATTAGTAAAGTAAAGCCAGAGACCCACGTCCCATCCTTAGGGGGTATTGAGTATATGGTGCTAGGACTATATTTTATAGAGCAACAAACAATAATTTTCTTTCTACAACAACAACAACAGCAGCAGCAGCAGCAGCAGCAGCAACAACAACAACAACAACATCAACAACAACAACATCAACAACGACAACAACGACACCAACACCACCACCACCACAACCACCACCACCACCACCAACAACAACAACAACAACAACAACACACAATACACATTCTACTACTACAACTGAGCCTCCTCCTCCCTCTACGCCTCCTCCTATTACACCTCATTTACTCCCTCCTCCTCCTCCTCATCATCATCATCATCATCCCATCCTCCTCCTCCTCTTCCTCTTCCTCCTCCTCATCCTCCTCCTACTACTACTACTACTACTACTACTACTACTACTACTACTACTACTACTACTACTACTACTACTACTACTACTACTATAATTACCACCATCACTTCTACCATCACTAGGCTCCCCACACTTCAAAAAAAAGGAGCAACGAAATACCCGAACTACCATGGCAACCAGCAGTTACAATGAAACGAATAGGGCCGAGGTGCCACACGAACAGTACAACTCAAATGAAGACCACAATCACGCCAACCACAGCAATGACCAGGAACACGGTGAGAACAGCGACCACGGAGGACAGTCCAGATACCTGGCCCATCTGGCTCGAGGGAGGGCTGCCAACTTTTTCATCAATGGAGATTCCTTCTTTCCTTCGAAGAAGATCGTGTACAACCCGAAGCATTTCCGAGTAAGTGTTGACTTGTGACTCTTTGTTCTTCTTGTTTAACTGATTCAGTGCCAAACAAAAAGTAAGTTTTAATCAAATATGGTATACAATTAAATATTTTTCAAAAATATTTCTTTGCATATCTTATTTACAGGTCATTGCAGTCAACACCAGCATTTTTCAGCTGCTGTTAATGTCTTGGAAAGTTTTACGTTCAGTAGTTTGCCATTCTTTTTGAACTACCGGTTAACATACCTTTTCGTAAGAAACCAACACGACGCGATCCGCTTCCGAATCTCGCGCAGCTGTGTTTCGTACGTGGATTTACGGGATTACGAACAGCGTCTTTCACCCTTCGCCAGGGAGAGAGGCACACAATAAATGAACACGTATTATAATGTAGATTTACTGTTACAACAGTTCCTGTTGGTTATCTTTGCTTTTTCTACAGTAACATTATCTGCCTGCCTGCCTGCCTGCCTGCCTGCCTGCCTGCCTGTCTGTCTGTCTGTCTGTCTGTCTGTCTGTCTGTCTGTCTGTCTGTCTGTCTGTCTGTCTGTCTGTCTGTCTGTCTGTCTGTCTGTCTGTCTGTCTGTCTGTCTGTCTGTCTGTCTGTCTGTCTGTCTGTCTGTCTGTCTGTCTGTCTGTCTGTCTGTCTGTCTGTCTGTCTGTCTGTCTGTCTGTCTGTCTGTCTGTCTGTCTGTCTGTCTGTCTGTCTGTCTGTCTGTCTGTCTGTCTGTCTGTCTGTCTGTCTGTCTGTCTGTCTGTCTGTCTGTCTGTCTGTCTGTCTGTCTGTCTGTCTGTCTGTCTGTCTGTCTGTCTGTCTGTCTGTCTGTCTGTCTGTCTGTCTGTCTGTCCGTATGTCTGTCTGTCTGTCTGTATCTGCCTACATGTTTTCCCGTCTGTCTATAATTCAAGCTTCTCTATGTATTCAGACACCCGCAGGCGTCCTATGCTGGACGCCGCTATAACAAGAATCGATCCCAACAATCAACCAGTAATGTCATATTTCTCTCTTTGATCCCATGGGATAATAAGTATCAGTATCGACTCCAGTGATGCCCAATTATAGAGTTCCCGGGGGACCTAACCTGTTTGTACCTTGGACTACATTTATCTTCTCCGGTCTTTGAGAAATATAATCTGCTTGCCTTGTATCCGTTTGCACCGAAGCTTCAACGGAAGCATTCGGGGTAGCTGTTGTCTGTCTGGCGACTGGAGTATACGTTCACTAGATGCGACTTGCATTCTTAGCTATAGACTACTTGTGCCGACAGAAACTGTATACAGGATCCTCGGTACTTCATTTTTAATTCACCGCAAACAAACCGCGTAGTTATTTTTAGCACTGACCTAGATCTGGTGGGATCGTCGATTTTCAGAATAGGGATATAGGGATTCACTTCGTTGTCAGTCGACAAGTGTATTTGCAGCAAGATGTACCCCAAACCGCATCCCATTATCTTCACAAACTGATCCCCAGATACATCAATGATGAGCGCAGACAAATGGGACATAGACAAGATAAGACGAGTAGCGCAAGATGTGGATATACACTCCGGCGACAGTGAGAGCCCACCGGGCCCAGAAACATTTATTGCATCCATCCATCGGTCTGGTCTCTCTGGCTGTGGGGTTACAACACTTTCTCTCTGTAATCCCGTTTATCACGCAGAGTCTCGTAGCGGAGCGAGAGCTGAGGAGGTTCTACCCCCGCTCGTGACTTGCGGGATACTGAGCCGGCCGCTCAGAAAGCAATGGCAAAATACTGAGCGTAATCTTGCCAAGAGATCAACATACAGCTGAAAGATGCTGGTGTTGACAGCTAAGTCCTGTAAAGGATATGCTAAAAAAAAAAAAAATCCATCGGTCTAGCAGTCCACCATACTCTCAACCGGAAGTAATCGACAACACATTCAGTTAATATGATTCTTTATTGCACAGAGTTTTTCACGTCACACAAATGACCCTACTCCCATTCACACGTTGCACAGTATATCGACACACCCACACACCCACACACCCACTATGGACTCATCCTGATGTCACGTAATTTCCCAGGAACTCCCGGAATTCCTTTCTTTGCGGTGAATTAAAAATGAAGTCCCGGAATCTTCCCTTAGACGTTGAGTTTTCTGAGCTGAGTTGTGTCACGAACCGACATCACAGCACTCGGGACATTCACATATGTGATCCGTCCTCATCATCAACAGCCAGCGAAGAGTCCCAATACTAATGGAAACAGCTGCAATCTGATTATGTGTCTGTCTGGCCTGTCCTCGGAGTACTGAGTGCCGTTTAGATTCTCTGGTTACTCCCTGCCCATCATTTTCTCAAGGGCTACGAGTTCTTTCACACTAGACATATGATTCCAATGATCCATGACCACATCTGCCTTATCATGCACCAATAGCCCATACAACTGTGCAGACTCAGTCAACCTGTCTGCCTTCTTGTTTCCTATCATACCAGCATGTTATAAGGGAAATATCCAACAAATGCTCCTTATCATTGATGTTTCATTTGAAGCCCGCCACTCTGCAGAAAGCATGCCTGTCTTCACCCCCTTGTGAGCATGCTCTGCTACATCACGACATGTGTGTGCTGTCTGTTTTTCAACCAGCGGGAAGTCTAGGTGTCTGTCTCAATGTCCAATCTCAGACTAGATGTCGCGGTATCATATGCCAGGCTCTCCTGCACTAATCACTACACGATAAGCGTGGACGGTAATCGTTTGCCATCTCACGCGATCACCAGAGTCTTGGATCAGGTCAAATTCTTGTCCCGACTATACCATGTAACAAACTCATCCAGGCATTTATTTCTTTGCCTTCCCCATGCTCTTTTGCCATCAGTTTTGCCATTTATCATTAAGTTTTCTAGTTTATTCTTTCTCATAATATTCCCGACAAATCTTGATGGTCGACGTCAAATTTCTACACCTCGTTGGGGTTTGTCATTTGTGTCTTATAGAATTGTCACATTCATTTTCCTATCCATCCTTGGTATTCCTTGCACTTCCCTCAGAAACCACTCCACCGCTGCCATTGGATTTTTCTCAGCTTTTATGCTTATTGTTTATGCTTTACATGCATACAACATCATGGGTTCTATATAGCAATTCAACATTCTCTTTTCCCCCTTCAGTTGACAGCTTTCTATTGGAGAGTATGTTTTCCATCTTGTAAAAGCAATTCTTGTTCTAATCTCTGCAAGACATCTTCCATTACGATGCTATGACATGTTCATGGGCAACCATGGTGTAGCTGATCAAGATGGAGCCGCCAGTAAAGTTATGTGTTTCTGACTGCAGTCATCTCCTTGCCTGTTTCTTGGGTTTGAACACGTCCAATGCTAGCGATAGCTGAACAGGAGTCATTTACTATTCTTCCTCTTCCTCTATTCTGTAGTCCATATTGAAGCAATGACTCCCAACTGACTCACGCCAATCTATTATTTGCTATTGTCTGCAGCTCGCTGGTCCTCCCTATATTATTCAACCAGGAATCTGGTTGGGTTGAGTGAAGAACCAACATCACAACACTTGGGGCATTCTCATACGTGTTCCGCCCTCATCTTCAACAGACAGGAAAGAGTCACAATACTAATTGTACCAGTTGTCGTCTCATAATGTGTCCGTCTGACCTCTCCTCAGAGCCCTGAGTGTCGGCTAGATTCTCTGGTCACTCCCTGCAGCACCATTCTCTCGAAACTGTAATGATCTGTTTGTCTGCACTATACAACAATTTCAAACGGCCTCGACCATATCTGCCGAATCATGCACCAATACCACACGAAGTAGTGCAATAGTTCTCTCCCCCATGTGTTTAGGTTTCCTACTTACGTTTGTCCTACAACTTCCAGCGAAAGATATTTCTTCTTATGCTATTTTTAGGTTTAGGTTCCCTCGATGTGTATCCCATTCAGAGCGTCTTTACCTCATCTCTTGAGTCACCAGAATCTGGCTAGTAATCTCTTTGAGTAGTGCATTAGTGATTCTGTCATACCGTGTTGTTTCTTCTATTTCGTGCAAGCACTAATTAGTGAATCTGTGTAGTTTAATTGAAATTGTTTTACTTATTGTCATAGTTGCTGATCCATATAAGAATAGGGATTCATTATTAGAGTTACATACATTCTTGTCATGGGTGGTTTAATTTTGCAACTAAAGTTTTGCACTTACGAAAACAATCATCTCTCTCTCTTTTACTCTCTCTCTCTCTTTTACTCTCTCTCTCTCTCTCTCTCTCTCTCTCTCTCTCTCTCTCTCTCTCTCTCTGTGTGTGTGTCTCTCTCTCTTTATCACTCTTTCCCTTTTTGTCTGTCTGTCTGTCTGTCTGTCTGTCTGTCTGTCTGTCTGTCTGTCTGTCTGTCTGTCTGTCTGTCTGTCTGTCTGTTTATCTTTCTTTTTTCTTTCTGTCTTTCTTTCTTTCTTTCTTTCTTTCTTTCTTTCTTTCTTTCTTTCTTTCTTTCTTTCTTTCTTTCTTTCTTTCTTTCTTTTCATATAAATCAGTGGTTCTCAACCGGTGGGGAATTCCTCCCTCCCCACAGGGGGGAATTTTAGGGTTTCCGGGGGGGGGG
>OY992887.1:28281921-28294421 GCA_963921405.1 Cepaea hortensis | reverse complement strand
AGTAAGCTATATATAATACATAGGGCCACTGCGGCCACAAGAATGTGAATTTACAATACCAGTGTTGCAAGTGTCTGTGGAGATGGTTCGCTGGCAACCGGTCGGTAGGAATATCTTTATACCAACCTCACTTCGATAGATGTTTATGGCTCACGTGACCTGAATGATAATGCAATGGACTTCGGAGTAAAAACTCAGTCACCCAAAGGATTATTAAGCGGTCAACAGAAAGAATATATGAAGGGTCGGACAATAAAGTGGTTATGTCTTTTTGAGGCAATGAAGTGTGAACAACTGCTAATTGTTGCCTACTAAAGTCACATCGCTGAATTTAGAAGGCTAGGAAAAAGCTACACGCGGATTGATAAGAACGTTGTTCTTAAACACCCGGTTTGCTGATTCCAAGGGGTTCAACCCCTACATCGGTCAGTTGGATTAAAATGTTGTCTTATCGTTCTTGACTCGGGGAGGTAAATTACAAGTACCTCTGAAGTCGCAGTGGATTCGCCTGATGGCGAGTGACACTGGTAATAGAAAAAGCTAATCAAAACGCAAAAATCAATCTAAGGCACTAGAAGTAGTAGCATGTTTATGGACTACCGCCTGACTTCAAAGCGAGCGATTGCCAGAAAACAAAAACAAAACGGTAAGCCTACTAGACAGTCTGATCGGCGCCTGAGACAAAAGTAAATACTCCACACAACGCTCAATGGCAGCTAATCAAGAGAAGATAACATAATCGGTTGCCTTCAGTCATCCAGTGGATAGGCACGACTGGGCAGACACTGCTAGACAGACACGGCTAGTCAGACGCGACCAGACAGACACGACTAGAGAGACACGACAAGGCAGACACAACAAAACATATATGGCAAGACATAATAACACATACACGACAAGACAGGCACGACAAAGCAGACATTGCAAGACAGACACACAAGGCAGACATTACGAGACAGTCATTACGAGACAGACATTATGAGAAAGACATTACAAGACAGACACGACAAGACAGACACGGCGAGACAGTCACGACAAGACAGTCACGACAAGACGGACACGACAAGACAAATACGACAAGACAGACATGACATGATAGACACGACAAGACAGATACGACAAGACAGACACGACAAGACAAATACGACAAGACAAACATGACATGGCAGACACGACAAGACATAAATGGCTAGACAGATACGATCAGAAAGACGCGAAACGACAGACACAACAAAACATACACAACAAAACAGACACGACAAACCAAGATAGTAAGCTTGCATCTTTTATAATTAGTGTTTCCTGGAATCTGCCACAGGCTGAGTAGTAAAGACAACATCACAAACGCCAAGCACAGGAAGGACAGAAAAAACAAACAAATACATATTTAAACTAACGACATTTTCTTGTTTCAAATCGATCATTGGTTTATGCATTTGGGTTATTCAAGATAAAAGCTTTGTGCTACAAGATACAATTGACAATTAGTGTTTACATTCGAATGAGTTGTTGAAATAAACCAATTACAACAGGATAAACGAAAATGAAAGGTGATTTAAATATTACAGTGCTTTTATTCTTCTCTTTCAGCGTGTCCTCTTTCATAAAATAAACAATTGTTACCGCTATTTCCAGCTAAAATGTTCAGTGTGTAACGCATCATATTGCGACAACAGAGTGTAGCTATTTTCCAAGCTGCAGTTACGCACAGTTAGATTACAGGTTAGCTGATGAAGTGACATGGGGTGATTGAAGCAATTTCCTGTATCTGCCGTGGGGTTATATACAGTAGTTTTCCCAATTCATTCATTCATTCATTCATTCATTCAGTAGCATGTCATTTGCAGAACCCCGCTCTCATAACAACCTTCCGGAACACCTCTCGAAAATAAGCAAGATGTCCCGCATACAATACACCCATCTTGAGATCACCCGCCACATCCTTCACCCGTCTTCTCTTTGGCCTTCCTCTCTTCCAAGGCATTTACCCCTCCATTACTGTTCACTTCAATCTTTCGCGACGTTTCAAGTGACGAAAATATTTCAATTTTCTTTGTTTTTTCCATTTACAACCACCTTTAATTTTATATATAAAACAACATGTCTGCTTCCATATTAAAAACTTTTAACTGATTAAGTGCCATGAAATGATAAATTGTCTTATTTGAGCTTCTCCTCGCTGCCACGGGCGTATAAATCAAACAATAGTTAAAATATCTATACTGTAGCTTTCCCTATTCTGCTACTTTTAATGTCATATATAATACAACATGTCTGCTACCATGTTAACAACGTTTACATCATAACTATTCCTTTCTATCTTCCTACATCCATTGTTTGTTTGATCTAAACCTACTGTTTGTTTGGCACCGAGTCTGTTAAATAAAGCGAACGCTGGATGCAACCCACAAATAATATGGGAGATCCATTATCTGTTTAAATAGAAGTTAAATTAACTCAGATTTATTACCATCCAATGGCCAAGTTAATTCATTGTATAATGTGTACAATGTAAATACAACTTAAAATAGAGCACAGACAACAGAAATCATTAGTGCCACCCATCGGACGCTGGAACATCAAATGTTCATCTCCTCGACGTTTACAGGCAACAGTGGAAGAAGATGATGATGATGAACAAATATGACAAGCAGAAACGGATAATACATGTACATCAGCATGTGAATACATGGTATGAGCCAGTACAGACAGCAACAATGAGAATAAGAAGCTGAGCATATACATCATCAATTGAATGCATTGTATGAACTAAGGACGATAAGAACGAGAGTTGGAAACATAAAATATACATTAGCATTTGAATACATTGCATGAACTATTTAAAGTTGAACTGAGTCAAGAATTACCATGAAAGATCTCGTGACATTACTATAATTGCTTCGCACTCATCTTAAACAGCCAACGAAGAGCCCCAATACTAATGAACAAACCTTTAAAAGTCTAATTATGTGTCTTTCTAGCCCAGTGGTTCTCAACCTTTTTTGGCCCATTCCCCCCTTCACCATATTTTCAGAACGCCATTCCCCCCTCCCCCCCCCCCTTCCTATCAAAAATTTGGCTCGTTCCCCCCTTCACCTATTTTCAGAACGTCACCCCGCCCCCTTTCATATTTCCTATCTAAAAATCCCCTCACCCCTACACAGTATACGTAAAAGTGGAAGGCAAATGTAATAGCATATACTAAAACAAGTCTAGACATCCACATAAAACATGATTTGTGGGTCTACTTACTTTATAAAATGAATTTTAGAAGGACGAGACATACTTAACTGTAAAGTATGAAGGGAAAAACTATGTCAAGTAATCGGTTTTTGTATTAACACGATCTTGAAATGGTCTTCATCCCCCCCCCCCCCCTGGAAACCCTGAAATTCCCCCCTGGGGGGGGGGGGGGTGAATTCCCCACCGGTTGAGAACCACTGTTCTAGCCTTTGCTCAGAGTATTGAGTGTCGGCCAGATCTTGTGGTCATTCCCTGCATCACCATTCTCTCCAGGTCATGAAGATTTATCAGTTCTTCTGCATTATAGACGTGATTCTAGAGGATCCTTACCACATCTGCCATATCATGCACCAATACCCCACCCAAAGGTACAGACTCAGCCAGTCTGCCTCTCTGCACGTTTCCCATGACACCAGCGTGTCCAAGGTAACAGATCCAACAGATGCTCCATATCTTTGATTAAAGTAAGAATGTCAACCAGGAACACAGAATTTACGTCCTCTTCGGCTTCATATAATTCATGCGTGTGGCGTCAAGAGCCTTATGTCGGGTGCTACTGCCAGTCATTTATAATACCAATGTTCCTCCATGTCATGGTGTCAAACTAGCTAGCATCTACTTTCTTGGTCTCACCTTTCCTCTCCCAATTTCCCACTTTTCCCCTGTCATGATGTAGGTCACTTTTTTCCTTCTTATAACATGCCCAAAGAATGTGGACTGTCTTCTTCTGATGCGAGTAACCAGTTCTCTTTGTGTGTTAACTTTTTCCACGATATCTTCATGTCAATTCATGTATGAGGAATAAAGTTAACTTCTTCCAAGATATCTTCATGTCAAATCATGTCAGAGAATATACTAAAGTTAACTTCTTGCCAGATATCTTCATGTCAAATAATGTATGAGGAATAAAGTTAACTTCTTCCAAGATATCTTCATGACAAATCATGTCAGAGAATATACTAAAGTTAACTTCTTCCAAGATATCTTCATGTCAAATCATGTATGAGGAATAAAGTTAACTTCTTCCAAGATATCTTCATGTCAAATCATGTCAGAGGATATACTAAAGTTAACTTCTTCCAAGATATCTTCATGTCAAATCATGTATGAGGAATAAAGTTAACTTCTTCCAAGATATCTTCATGTCAAATCATGTCAGAGGATATACTAAAGTTAACTTCTTTCACGATATCTTCATGTCAAATCATGTATGAGGAATAAAGTTAACTTCTTCCAAGATATCTTCATGTCAAATCATGTCAGATGATATACTAAAGTTAACTTCTTCCACGATATCTTCATGTCAAATCATGTATGAGGAATACAGTTAACTTCTTCCAAGATATCTTCATGTCAAATCATGTCAGAGGATATACTAAAGTTAACTTCTTGCCAGATATCTTCATGTCAAATCATGTCAGAGGTTATACAAAAGTTAACTTCTTCCACGATATCTTCATGTCAAATCATGTCAGAGAATATACTAAAGTTAACTTCTTCCACGATATCTTCATGTCAAATCATGTCAGAGAATATACTAAAGTTAACTTCTTCCACGATATCTTCATGTCAAATCATGTATGAGGAATAAAGTTAACTTCTTCCAAGATATCTTCATGTCAAATCATGTATGAGGAATAAAGTTAACTTCTTCCAAGATATCTTCATGTCAAATCATATATAAGGAATAAAGTTAACTTCTTCCAAGATATCTTCATGTCAAATCATGTCAGAGAATATACTAAAGTTAACTTCTTCCACGATATCTTCATGTCAATTCATGTATGAGGAATAAAGTTAACTTCTTCCACGATACCTTCATATCAAATCATGTCAGAGGATATACTAAAATTAGCTTCATGTCATTTATATGAAAACCCCAACATTTATTGACTGCTTGTAATGTACTAGGCAATGTAAGTTCTGTAGTTTGCCATTGCTTTCAGAAGGCCGACGCCTCATGCCATCAAAATCCAGGCGAAACAGCCAGCTTCCAAATAGCCCTCGACTGATTTCAAACGTAGCCTTGGTACGATGTGGAATTATGAAAAACACTTTCATTATCCCTTAAACCATAGCGCCAATTGAGAATATATTGCATCGGTTTTATTCGACATACTGGGAGCATTAAACAATTGATTTTGAACTTATGAACCAAAATTATATACACGCTTGAGCATGATTGTCTTCATGAGGACACACTACAGTGTAGTAATTTCCGTAACTTAAAATGTAGCGTTGTTTTTGTAACATTACGCCAAAAACTGTTAAATAAGTTAGACGCGTATAGTTCTGCCCAGAGCCACATGGCAACACTCAATCAGACCTCTTGACTTGTTCGTTGCCTATTGATTATCTAGTTACCTAGCAACGGGTGGAAATGTGTGTTGTATGTTTATGTCATCAGCAAAATCTAATTTGTATTAGTCTAAACAATCCCAGTTTCACATCAGAGAGTCATAGAGGTACGGGCACGAATCAATGGACACTTGATATTTCGCACACAGTCTGCCTACACCTGTGTCATTGTATTATTGTTGGTAAAGCCCTGCAAGAAGCAAATGAAAACCGTAAACCGATTGGAGAAATTAGACGCAGACAGTCAAAATCTTTTGGGCATGTTATGAAAAGAAATAAACTAGAGAACTTGGTGACAACTGGCAAGATTGAGAGGAAAAGAACAAGGGGAAGACAGAGAAGTAAATATCTAAATGGCCTGGCCACATGGCATGGTCGAGACAAGAACACAGAGCAGATCCACGACTCTGGTGATCGTGTGAGAAGGCGAAACATGATTTTCCACGCTTGTCGGCATGGCATATTGGCTTACGATGATGATGATTATTGGTAAACTCTGAGATATAAAGTATAAAAATAAAGGACCTTATTTACATGCCTAGAGGTGTACAGAGCACATGGTGCTATCGCCATTGTACAGACCAATGGGCACTCCAGGGGTTGTGTGGTCAATACCACGCCATCCGCCTCACCTTCCCACGATTTTTACTGATGGCCATTTTAGGCTGAGTTGAACTGGTAGCCGAGACCAATATTATAAATCCGTGTGTATAAAGATTCGAACTCACACAACATCGATCCGAAAGAGAGGCAGCCTAGCCATTCCCATACCGCGGCTACAAGGGTTTGAAATCAACACTAATTAATTAGTTTTGTGGGTAGCTTCCTTGGCGTTGTGACTTGCGCGCTTGCCCACTGACCCGGTGGTCCTGTGCTAAATACCCTTTGAGGCAGGGTCCATACTATCAAGTATTCATTATGTGATACTATCTAACAATTTGTTGCTTCAATTTGCCATAATTGTACATTGCAAATATTCGCTCCATTGTCACCGGTAATGTAGTTTTGAAGCAGTTTGATGCAGTCGTGACCGATCTTCTTTGGATGAAGGCGGTTTAAAGCGGTTTAAAAGGGTTAAAAAGGCAATATGAGTGACTTCATTGCACCGGGTTTTATCCCATATGGCTCGGTCTCTATCCGCATGGCGGCCGGCCTAAAGCGTCGCACAAGCCACAAACTCCGTAATGTCAGAGACGACCGCTAGTGGTCTCCGAGAAAACTGCACACGTGAACCTATCGACGTGACCCGGAATCGAACCCAAAACCTCCAGAGTGTAAGGCAGACGGCGGAACCGCTCCGCCACGGAGACTCCCTGGTTAGAAGCACATCAAAGTACGAGTCGGACTTGTTCGGGGTCCTATAAAGGTGTTTCATTTTGATAGTTTGATCAGCAACCGCGATTATCTCCTATGGATAACAACCACTTTCAAATTGATATGAGAAATGTGGCCGATTCTGTCACAGAATTATCTTCTTCTTTCCGTTGCTTAAAATATGTCTATAACCACAATGTTGTCGCTTGTATGAATTTCACTGTCCCTTTTAGTTCACTCAGTTTTTCCATAGTTTATTTTCCTCTGTTGTTTCTCCAGGTCAGAAGGTTTGCCTGGATATGTCGTAATTTGGGATGTCTTACAATGTGCACTTGGCCGATTCGTGAATCTTAAATTGTGTATACATGTGGTTGCGTAATATATTGGATGACAGGATTATTAATTTGTGGTAAGGATGGGCCTTAATTACTTCTGAGGTTGAACGGGGTAGATATAATGGAAAAATGTAGGCGACCTAGTTTGATCTCTAAGATAGTCTTGACGCGAGCGAACAACTTAATACAACTGTCTAGCAACACCGGTCGCTGCGGTGGCGTAGTGACTAGACTAGAACGTTTGCCTGCCGGTCCGGTGGCCGTGTGTTCGAGTCCCTATCGAGTAGGAGGTATTAAACAGACCTGGGCTCCTAGGTCGACGCATTCTTAAATGAGTACCAGGAAATTACATTGGAAGTAAAGGCGTCCGGTTTGACATTGACGACATCACCTGACTCTCCAGAATGGTTTTTATCAGATAAAAGCACCTGAGAGCCAGCTCCATGGCCGAGGGGTTAGCAGCTTTCTCCGCTAACCCCGAATACTCTCGTCGCGTCACGTGACGAGAATTAGCAGTGGTTCGAATCGCAAAAGTGACTTATGAGAGTATGGAGCCGGTCGCTCAGAAAGTCGTGGCGTGCTGCTGAGCGTAATCTAGCCTAGGAATCAACATACAGCTGAAAGATGCTGGTGTTGACCGCAATATCCTGAAACAGGATGGAAACGCGGAAAAAAAAAAAAAAAGCACCTGAGACAAAAGTAAACACTCACAGCAACGCTTAACGCCAGGTAATAACAGAAGATAATCTAATCAGTGTCGAGTAAAACACTATTTACCCAATATGCCTTAACAAAGTTTAACTGATTAAGTGCTTTGGAATGATAAATCGTCGTATTCAATCTTCCCGTAACTGCCATGGATTTATAAATATAACTATAGTTAAAATGTGAATACAGTAGTTTCCTTCCTTCCTTCCTTCCTTCCTTCCTTCCTTCCTTCCTTCCTTCCTTCCTTCCTTCCTTCCTTCCTTTCTTCCTTCCTTCCTTCCTGCCTGTCTGCCTGTCTGCCTGTCTGCCTGCCTGCCTCCTTCCTTCCTTCCTTCCTTCCTTCCTTCCTTCCTTCCTTCCTTCTTTCCTTCCTTCCTTCCTTCTTTCCTTCCTTCCTTTTCTCTCGCTCTTTATCCCCCGTTTTGGCACTGGCCCTCAACCAGCTCACTCCACGCTTCCCAATCTTTAGCTATCCCATGCACCTCTGTCCATGTCCCATCTTTAGCTATCCCATGTAGCTCTGTCCATGTCCTATCTTTAGCTATCCCATGCACCGCTGTCCATGTCCTATCTTTAGCTATCCCATGCAGCTCTGTCCATGTCCTATCTTTAGCTATCCCATGCACCTCTGTCCATGTCCTATCTTTAGCTATCCCATGCACCTCTGTCTATGTCCTATCTTTAGCTATCCCATGCACCTCTGTCCATGTCCTATCTTTAGCTATCCCATGCACCTCTGTCCATGTCCTATCTTTAGCTATCCCATGCACTCCTGTCCATGTCCTATCTTTAGCTATCCCATGCACCTCTGTCCATGTCCTATCTTTAGCTATCCCATGCAGCTCTGCCCATGTCCTATCTTTAGCTATCCCATGCACCTCTGTCCATGTCCTATCTTTAGCTATCCCATGCACCTCTGTCCATGTCCTATCTTTAGCTATCCCATGCACCTCTGTCCATGTCCTATCTTTAGCTATCCCATGCACCTCTGTCCATGTCCTATCTTTAGCTATCCCATGCACCTATGTCCATGTCCTATCTTTAGCTATTCCATGCACCTCTGTCCATGTCCTATCTTTAGCTATCCCATGCACCTCTGTCCATGTCCTATCTTTAGCTATCCCATGCACCTCTGTCCGGTCCCATCTTTAGCTATCCCATGCACCTCTGTCCATGTCCCATCTTTAGCTATCCCATGCACCTCTGTCCATGTCCTATCTTTAGCTATCCCATGCACCTCTGTCCATGTCCTATCTTTAGCTATCCCATGCACATCTGTCCTTCCTTCCTTCCTTCCTGCCTGCCTGCCTGCCTGCCTGCCTGCCTGCCTCCTCCCTCCCTTCCTTCCTCCCTTCCTTCCTTCCTTCCTTCCTTCCTTCCTTCCTTCCTTCCTTCCTTCCTTCCTTCCTTCCTTCCTTCCTTCTTTCCTTCCTTCCTTTTCTCTCGCTCTTTATCCCCCGTTTTGGCACTGGCCCTCAACCAGCTCACTCCACGCTTCCCAATCTTTAGCTATCCCATGCACCTCTGTCCATGTCCCATCTTTAGCTATCCCTTGCAGCTCTGTCCATGTCCTATCTTTAGCTATCCCATGCACCTCTGTCCATGTCCTATCTTTAGCTATCCCATGCACCCCTGTCCATGTCCTATCTTTAGCTATCCCATGCAGCTCTGTCCATGTCCTATCTTTAGCTATCCCATGCACCTCTGTCCATGTCCTATCTTTAGCTATCCCATGCACCTCTGTCCATGTCCTATCTTTAGCTATCCCATGCACCTCTGTCCATGTCCTATCTTTAGCTATCCCATGCAACTCTGTCCATGTCATATCTTTAGCTATCCCATGCACCTCTGTCCATGTCCTATCTTTAGCTATCCCATGCACCTCTGTCCATGTCCCATCTTTAGCTATCCCATGCACCTCTGTCCATGTCCCATCTTTAGCTATGCCATGCACCTCTGTCCATGTCTTATCTTTAGCTATCCCATGCACCTCTGTCCATGTCCTATCTTTAGCTATCCCATGCACCTCTGTCCATGTCCCATCTTTAGCTATCCCATGCACCTCTGTCCATGTCCCATCTTTAGCTATCCCATGCACCTCTGTCCATGTCCTATCTTTAGCTATCCCATGCACCTCTGTCCATGTCCTATCTTTAGCTATCCCATGCACCTCTGCCCATGTCCTATCTTTAGCTATCCCATGCACCTCTGTCCATGTCCTATCTTTAGCTGTCCCATGCACCTCTGTCCATGTCCCATCTTTAGCTATCCCATGCACCTATGTCCATGTCCTATCTTTAGCTATCCCATGCACCTCTGTCCATGTCCTATCTTTAGCTATCCCATGAACTTCTGTCCATGTCCCATCTTTAGCTATCCCATGCACCTCTGTCCATGTCCTATCTTTAGCTATCCCATGCACCTCTGTCCATGTCCCATCTTTAGCTATCCCATGCACCTCTGTCCATGTCCCATCTTTAGCTATCCCATGCACCTCTGTCCATGTCCTATCTTTAGCTATCCTATGCACCTCTGTCCATGTCCTATCTTTAGCTATCCCATGCACCTCTGTCCATGTCCCATCTTTAGCTATCCCATGCACATCTGTCCGTGTCCCATCTTTAGCTATCCCATGCATCTCTGTCCGTGTCCCATCTTTAGCTATCCCATGCATCTCTGTCCGTGTCCCATCTTTAGCTATCCCATGCACCTCTGTCCGTGTCCCATCTTTAGCTATCCCATGCACCTCTGTCCGTGTCCTATCTTTAGCTATCCCATGCACCTCTGTCCGTGTCCTATCTTTAGCTATCCCATGCACCTCTGTCCATGTCCCATCTTTAGCTATCCCATGCACCTCTGTCCATGTCCCATCTTTAGCTATCCCATGCACCTCTGTCCATGTCCTATCTTTAGCTATCCCATGCACCTCTGTCCATGTCCTATCTTTAGCTATCCCATGCACCTCTGTCCATGTCCCATCTTTAGCTATCCCATGCACCTCTGTCCATGTCCTATCTTTAGCTATCCCATGCACCTCTGTCCATGTCCCATCTTTAGCTATCCCATGCACCTCTGTCCATGTCCCATCTTTAGCTATCCCATGCACCTCTGTCCATGTCCTATCTTTAGCTATCCCATGCACCTCTGTCCATGTCCTATCTTTAGCTATCCCATGCACCTCTGTCCATGTCCTATCTTTAGCTATCCCATGCACCTCTGTCCATGTCCTATCTTTAGCTATCCCATGCACCTCTGTCCATGTCCTATCTTTAGCTATCCCATGCACCTCTGTCCATGTCCGGTCTTTAGCTATCCCATGCACCTCTGTCCATGTCCTATCTTTAGCTATCCCATGCACCTCTGTCCATTTCCTTCTCATATTATTTATTTCTGTTTCTATTTCTCTTCGTCATGTGTTGTTATATCTTCCTCTATTTCTTTTGCGCTGAGGATTCCAAACAAAGACCTGTCTAGCTATTCCATTCTCAGGTTCTCTCAGTGTATGGCCTGTCCAGCGTCAGTGTCCTTTCTTCACGTCTTGGTTCTCTGGCAGTTGACTAGTTCACTCCATGAGTTCCACATTGGTGATTGTGTTTTATTACCTCTATTTTGTGAATATATTTATTCCTTCTAATTAGTGACTGTTTGTAGTTTATTTGTATTCCTTTTCGTTGTTCACCATATATGATATTTGTTCTTTAAAGTTACATATCCCTTACAGTGGCTATGTGGCATGGTCGAGATAGGAAAACGGAGCTGATCCACGACTCTAGTGATCGAGTAAGATGGAAGAACATGACCGCCAACGTTTATTGGCATGGTACATGATCGATGGATGGATCCCTTACAGGATGTTGCAGTCAACACAGCATTTTTCAGCTGTTGTTGATGTTCTTGGCAAGATTACACTCAGTAGTTTGTCATCGATTTCTAAGCGACCGGGTCACATACCCCGTAAGTAACCAACGCGACGCGATCCGCTGCCGAATCTCGCCCAGCTGTGTACCTCACGTTGATTACGGAGCAAGTCGTTAACTTCTTCGCCAGGAAGACGGCACCATGTATGATACTACATGCCATGCACCAGACGCTTTTTATCTCGTATAAGTGTCTGCTTGGAAGCAGGCATTTGTGTTGAGGTCCCTCAGATCTTATTCACATTTATTTAGCTTATTTAAAGACATCCATCATTCGTATGTAAGTATGAATTGATGTTTATTAGGCCTCCAGAAATCAATGAAACATCACTGAAGCAACAATTGTCTAGTAAACGCAAACAGCTAAACAATGCTGCCACGTCCTGTAAAGGACATGCAACTAATTGGTTTATAATTTACTAGAGAGTGTTCAGTTTAGTAATTTGGCATTGTTTTCTGGACGGCCGACTCCCATACTATGGAAACAGACTTAATGCGGTCTGCTTCCAAATCGCCGGTGACTGATTTCGAACCTGGACTCGGCATGTTGGGGGATTATGATATTGCGCTTCTCACTATCCCCTAGGCCTTCACGTGGGTTCTAGAGACCAATTCTGCTGTAAAT